>JAIPRL010006663.1:0-26370 GCA_025469235.1 Pemphigus obesinymphae
AATTTCAACCCTTAAATTAAAATATTAATTATTATTAATCATTAAAAATCAGATGGACGACGAACGATTGTAAATCAGGAAAAAATTAGAAAAAAAACATTTTTAACCATACCTGTAGTAACTATTACAGATGTTATTATAGACAGTCCTAAGTCTGTAAAAATGGGAAGGAAAATGTTTTTTATGAAACCCAACTCGTACAGTAGGTTATTTTACACGGGACCCAATTAGTGAACAATCTGAATCATGGGACCCAACTAGTATGCGCCGATAAATATTAGTGTTAGTACCACTTTTTATTATTGAAATAATATTTGTATAAAATTATCGTTTACGCCAAACTGTTAAAACAGATTTTAAAGTTAAAACACTTATTATAAATTCAATAGAAATTATAATTCATAATTTTGTATTTAGATGTTTTAATTAATTTTATTAGAAAATCATAGTCATTCGAGTTTAAAAAAAAGTATTTAAAAATAATGATTTGTTATATAATTATTAAATTAAAAAATATGTACTTTGCTCGTTGGGTGTCAATAGGGGCCGCAGAGGCAGGTATTGAATTTAATAAGACGATTGTAAACGAAGCTTTGGTATAGTAATTTAAAAAAAAAATATATGTAACACTATGAAAATTGCATTTGTATTGTTTTGTCGAGTATCTTAGGTTTATAAAATATTTCCGTTGTACTTTTTCGTTTCGTCTGGCGATAAAATTACCCCTACAAATAGCACCGACTGTAGAGCCAATTTACAGTAAAGAAAGTTTTTTACACCGAAACATCTAACTCGACTCCATTCGGTCGAAAAATAATTGCTCGTAGATAAAAAAAAAAAAAAACCAAACGAACATATACGTTACTGTAAAACGAATACGATTCCTGGACGGGCTCACGGTGTACAGCCGATCAGTGACGTGATTCACTCGAAAACTTTTTCTCCTAACGATTTCAATAGTACGGGTATTTAAATTCGAAAATCGAACCGTTTGAACAGTTTTTCGCGGGGGCGAACACGTACTTATCGCCGAAAACCGTTTTTCTCTTTCAATCGTTTCCCGATACACCGTAGTGAATCCAAACATTCGATCAATCGCCAGTACCCAACTATACATATACGTGCTACACCTACCCGGCTGTATAATGCATAATCGAATCGGCTGAACGGACGTCTCGATCAAACGATACGTTTTACGGGGTCGGTTTAAAATCGAGAAAACTCGCCACTGTCGAATTCCCCGTGGCGCCATATAACCGGTGCACATTCACTTATTCATTGGACCCCGGGCCCGATTCCACGTCGACGAAACCAAATACATCAATTATAGTGAAACAGTTACTACCGGCGATAGAAATTCACCGAGGAAAACCTGCAGTGTAGCGGCTACATATAATAAACTTACAAGAAATTATGTAAGAATATTTTTTTTTTTTTTGGAAAATACTAAGATCTATAATTAAAGTTATTTAAAGTTTTACGCTAAGTGCAATATTTTTGGAATTAAATTAATAAAACTAAAAAACTACCCTTTTTTTTTGCAATTTTCAACCCTTTATAGGCACAAGAAGGGGTTGAATTATCATGACCGAATTTCACACGAATTACTTTCTTACGATATTGAACAAAACGAGTTTGAAGTTGAAAAATAAGGACCACCCTAGACCACACAGGAGGGGAATAATTTACCGTTGGACCCGGTGAATTTGAAATCGTTTAAGTCAAATCGCGAGCGTTTTGCCGCCCACGTAATAATCGTACATTATATTAACGCTATTACGCGCACTTTAAATACGGACACGCGTTTCACGTTTACCTTTTCGTTTGCATCGTTTCCCAATCATCGGTTGGGCGAGGACGTGCCGATTACTAATACGGTATGCGTGGACGGCGAACAATGGTCATCGCGTTCTGCGGTTAGGTGCCCGCGGAGAATAGTGCGTACGACAGTATAATATATACCGTCTAAACGCGCCGAGGACGAGCGATTAAAAAATTACAGCCAAGGCGCGAACAATGTCCAAAAATTACATCAAAATATATGTATAATTAGTATACTTATAGATTGGTATTAGGTATAATATATGATTATAGTAAGTGAGCGTGTATGTTTTTTTTTTTTTATGGAAATTACGCGCTTAATAACGAATCGTAAACGTATTTCGCAATGGGAAAATGCGAATAAGAAACTATAGGTACATGGCGAGTGCGTCCTCGAAAAAAAAAAAAAAAAATCCTTCGAGTTGTTATCATTATATTATACTGCAGTTGGTATCTTTGGACGGTCATCTTCGTTATGGTCGGCCGTTCGTAATCGTAATTAAACCGTTCCGCGCGATTTTCCGTCTCGCGCCGTCCAATCAGCGGAAAACGCTCGGTGTACGTCGCGGGCCGAGTCCTCGGCTCACGGCCCGGGCCGGGCTTACACGTTCGATTTCAGCCATGTAAGACACGTGCCTGTGGTTTATAATACAGATGTATATATATATATATATATATACATATATAGAGAGAGAGAGACGACTTTAACACCATCTCATTAAACGCGCGCGTCCTCCGGTAAGCCCGTGAAGCTAACCCCGTTAGGGCGCAAGGGTCGAAATCGGATTTTGGATCATTAGACTTACGGGGCCGATCGTGGATCGTATAGCGTTTTGGGAAAACGAAGTGTGTACACGAATCCGTAAAAAAAGAACACGCAGCCTTGGACGCGTAGACGTTTTGGTATTCCGACGGTGTGCAGGGCACCGAGCCGGGGGAAAAAAGGTCGCTGCGCGCACAATAATAATAATAATAGATCGAATTGGATGGCGGAAACGGCGTACGGGTGGATAAAAAGGAGAAAAAACCGGCGTGTAAAAAATAGAAAAAAAAAAACGGCAAATTGCATTGTGTACATAAAAGAAAATAAAGGGGAAAAAAACGCTTTTGGCCCCGACAATTGGCCGGCAGTCGATTTTACGGTTGTTAGACAACCGTATTAGACGCTTTGGTAATCCGTGCGACACGCGCGCGCACGCCGTTTCCACGACAAGTGCTTCTCTCGGGATAAAAAAAAAAAAAAAATGAAAAAATAAAAAAACTCATGTAACAACACTATAGTTTACTCGAGTGTTTGTACGACCACCCGAAGTGTGTGTATATACCGTATTAAATATTTGGTAATTTAAACGTTTCACTAAACAAAACCGACCAGTCATACATTGTTTATGGTTCAATACTTATGTGTAAAACCAATGGCGTACCCAGGAGGGGGGGGGTTGAGTGTTCAAATCATCCCCATTGCCTTTTTTAACCTAATAAATGTATTATAATTTATACTTTTTTGTTTTAACTTTTACATTTTTTTTTTGTATATACACCACTGAACCGGGTCCTCGAATGGTTCAATAAGAGTATGAACATTGAGCAAAAAAATCTAACAAAAAAATGTAAAAACCTGTAGTTTAATTCATACTTAACTCCCCCTCCCCATTGCATATAACTCTGGTTACGACACTGTATACAGCTAGTTTTACCGTCGATGTTAATTTATTTGAAGGGTCTATTATATGTCCCGTCGTATTGGTATAGTTTTGCAACTTTATCTCTATTTTATTTATTTAAGGCGATATTAGATAAGTACATCATATTATAATGATCCGAGACTATATTATCAATATAATTATATATCGAATACAATGTGCAATCCAAGTAATTTCCTAGTAATAAATATATATACAGTAACGAACATACCGATCATAATTATACGTTTTAGTTTGTTAGACGTTCGTAAATGAAGGAACAACTGAAAAAAAAAGTAAGATTATTAGCTATCCTGAAAATTTTGAAATCGGACTATACTCTACTGTATATGTGAACGAATGAGATGTACAGGACCATTGGCTGAGTGAAAGAGGTAACTAGGAAATTCTAGAGAAAACGGTATAATAATATAGAAATTTCAAAACGCGCAAAATGGTCAACGGAACGTGTATGAAAACGAACAAAACTTTCATTTAATACAGGCGCGTGGAAAACTTGAGAACAGAACAATGCCGTATGAAAAATGCGCAATTTGTACGAAGTAATTGCAAAGGTCACTCGATTACCTAACGCCATTTACATAATCTGAGGATTTCGCGAACGACCCCATTGTTCGTGCGGTCTCGCATACCTATATACCTATACACAAAACAAAGGGGTTTCGTTTACCTGATTTTAAGGAGGAATTATTAAAAAGAAAAACAAAAATTCCGTGATAATGACATCGACGGTTTCAACGCCCTCGTTACGATGTATACGATTATTACGTCGTCGGCGTTGTCGTTTCGAATAAAACGACAGTGATTTTTATTGCGAAAAATCGTTCACCTGAAATGTAAACATGTATACGGTAGGTACGTTTTTAACGCACGTGTAACACATGTATACATTCGAATTTGTCAAATAAAAAACAAACGGCGACCGTACGTGTTGAGAAATCGCCAGAAAATAACTGACGTTATAATAATTTTCGTAATCGTGTAAATATAATAATATGTACAATATTATATAACGTTATATTATGTTCCGGACCTGTCATAAAACTGTATTGTTTGCCGTTTAACCGCACGTCGAACCTAAGTTTTCGAGTCACGTTTCCGAAAATAATCCAAGAAAATAAAATTTGGGTAATAATTATGCGATTCCCGTTTCTTACACCTACCTCGGCACTCAGTCAAGTTAATAATATAATATGTATATAGTATAAAGTTAGACCTCAAGGTCGACGGACGCTTTGACGAAAACTTATTATAATATCAAACGTCGCGTTGATACATATTAATAATATATTAGGCATATGCACGCAATAAAACTAAACTTATTTAGCTCCTTGACAAATAATCGATTTTTTCACGAATAAACAAAAACAGTTATTGCGTCGTTTTCGTCGAAATCGTTTTTCATAAAGACATTTTGAGACGTGGACAAACGGGAATAGTCACAGACATGATATAGATGGTCAACTACATTATTTTATTTTATTTGTTTTTAATCTTTATGCCGATAACATATTAATCGAGTATACGTTTTAATTAGTTATTCGTATTCGTTTTTTTTTTTTTTTTTTCTAACGTTCTGTACGTCCAATAAAATCTCATTTCATATTACTCTTTGCGATTTATTATTATTGTTGTAAAATTACCATTGCGGACTCTCGAGAAAACAAATTTTCATAATGATAATAACAATATATTATTGGTAAAGCCTATAGGGTCTACTCGCGAAGTATAATTGGAGTATAAAATATAAAACACAGACACGGTCGGATCATATACATTTTTATTATTATTATTATTATTTTTTTTTTTTGTCTAAAAAAGAGACAGTATATTTATTATACGGTTCCACGTGATACATAATATATAATATTAGCATGTATACGTCCTATCGGCTACTGCGTTATATTATGGACCGTGTCCTACGATCGATTTCAATATGTTTCCATTGCCTACTTTGACTTTTTATTATGTATATCATTTACTTATTTTTTATTTTTGTTTGTTCCATGTCCAAAGAACATTTCAACAGACCCACGTGGCCCATTATCGAACCGGACCGGTGAATTACGCGTACACGCTAAATACACGTAGGTATATTTCTTTTGTATGGAAAACACCGCGCCGCGTATATTTATACTATGTATAATATAATAGTCGGCTGAACTGTACGTAAAATTTAACGAAATGCTCACGGTTACGGAAAAAAAAAAAAAAAAAACCCCGTTTTATTCATTATATTATACAATTACAGTTTAGAAATATCGAGTCAACGACCAGCTCAATACGTATTTATATTATATAGTACGGGTATAAATTGCATATAATCGAATTTATTCGGTCCACATTATATAATATACGACAAGGATATGTACATGGTAGACGTGAGGTCTTCCCGTCGTTGTACATTATAGCCATTTAGTTTCCATGAAGAAAACGATACGTCTTCGACAAAACTGCAAAACACGAAATACTTCGACGGTTACGGTCGTCGGAACAATCCGTTTCAGGTGTTTGGCGATAGGGCAAGTGAATTCCGAATGCTCCGCCGCGTTTACCGCTCTCTGTTTGTGCGGAGAGAAACGACGATACAGCACTTTATCCATTCGGCGACGTAGACCAATAGAACAAATAGTATATATGAATTAGATAGATCTATATAGATACGTCAAGGGATTAATGTCCAAATAGCGTATACCCCAGGCACGTACACAACACTTTTTTAACCGGGCGAAATTCGCTAAAAAAAATACAACATTATATATAGTATATATAAGTATGACGTATATGTATGTATGACCGCAAATATCTGGGAAAAAAAGGCAAAGGAAAAGAGGAAGGTATAGTATATACGTATGGAAATCGTTATTTTAGTAAACTATTTTTAAGAATACTATATTATATATTTTTAAAAAAAAAAGTGGGAAGAATCCCTAAATCACCACAGTATAAGCAAGCATGTACCCGCTCATAGATAATAATGGAATTGCGATAGGTCTATCGTAATTGAACGATAAGAAAACTGAGAGGATTTAACAAATTCACGGTAATACTGCGATAGCACGATGATTAGATTGATAATAATTCACCACGGTTTTCTGTTAATCCGATCACAAAGTCTTATACATATTAGAGATGGCACGAAGTAGCAGTAACGGTGAAAAAGTAGTAGTGATTCGGAAGTAGCAATCACAGACTGCTACTCGAGAATAGAAATAACAGTGAGTGCTACTTTTAGTTGATCACATTGTTATTATCATAATTATTACATTTGTTATTATAATTTATTACCTCGATATTACCGATATTCACTCTGCTACCACGGTTGTGACTGCTACTCGATGTCGATATTTTATCAAAATAGCAATCATTCTCAAGTAGCATTGCAGTCTGGGATTATATATTATCACATTGTCACATTATGTTATTTTTATGTTTTTTTTTTTTACAGTTTTTCGACATATTGACATTTTTTCCTAGACCAAAAGCCATAAGTTGAGTTGAAAAGAATGGAAAAATTAGAAAATTAAAGTTTTGACTACAAGATACTTTTTACGATTGGTATATAAATAAAATCCTAAGTAAAATTTTTCAATATTAATTTCCCAGATCCAAAAGCCAGGGTTATTTGTTATACAATTAATTTTATAACGCTGCAATTGCAATTAATATTTTATGCATATATTTTCTGGATTCTTTTAATATTCTATGGATAATGTGCATGGCATTATAAAACCGGCCCAAAAAAGCAGCAATCACTGCTAATTTTTTTCACTGTGATATTTTGAGTAGCAGTAAATGAATAAAATCACAGTTTACCATCTCTAAATTACATATGGTATCTGAGTACGATGGGTGAGTACTATATGTATTTGATGTACGTAGTCGAACCTTTAATTTCAAACGTTCGGGAAATTGTTCGCGATAAAAATGTCGTCGGATAAACAATTAATACGTAGAGATTGCGCGAGATTTCAAATGTAACGATTCGAATGAAACTGCTATTTATTTACGCTAACATTTGTCTGTTTCAATCGATTATTTCGAGATTTTGCCCACGACGATATCGATCTCGATCGGAATACCGACGGCATACTCGGGTGTCCGGGACGATTTCCATGGACCCCGCGAGGCGAATATCCACCACCGGCGGTGACGATTTTCGGAAACGGCGTATAATATTATTTCGATACCGTACTACGCATACTATATATACATTTCACGAAACTTTCCGAAACACCCCACTCGGAGTGGAGTTTATTATAAAATACGGTCGATTCGTCCACTCTCTCTGTCTCTTTCTGTCTCTCTCTCTCTCTCTCTCTCTCCCTATAATATTGTTGGGTCCACAGCACTCTTATAATACGCAATATATTCACGAGCGAGCCACCGTAATCGTCGTAAAAGTTTTTTTTTGAAGAAACGAACGCGCCCGGAGGAGTTAATATTGCGGGGCGCCAGATGTGGGCTAAGACCGTACCCTCCGCCCACAACCGATTTTGCACCCTTATCGTTTCGCCGTCCGGAGCGATTCAAAATGCCAGTATCCACGATAACCGGGATAACCTCTCGTCTCTATACCCCCGGAGGCGCCATCGAAGCCGCTATGCTGCCGTTAAAACATTCACGTCCAATGTTCGCTGTTAAGTCTATATATATATATATATATATATATATATTATAGTGATGTTACGAACCCAGATTTTTGAGGTCGAACCGAACTTTTTTAAATTTTAACGAACCCGAACCGAACCGAACTATTCAATTTAAATATCGAACCCGAACCGAACTTCAAAAAAATAAAAAATAATTTAGCGCTTAATTGATTTAAAAGTTGGCAACTCAATGAGCTTCTTTTTTCCCCAAAAAAAATGATCGTCAAAAATATAATGAATACCGATATATATATTTACCGAATGGCAGTGTATTATCAATAAGACGACAAAACAATTTATCGTACCACGAATTACGGTTAATGTATATTTTCTGCATATCCTGCTTCCGACGCCGAAAACTCTTCAGAATAATCAGTGATCAATTCTAATTTAAAATATTTTAAATATTTATAAACATCACTCTATATTTATAGCATACTATGGAATGCGGATATATGATTCGTAAATACTTTTTAATAAGTACATCATATCATATTATATTGATAAACGATAAGGAACATTCGCCGATAATAAGTACCTACTCATATTTTATATTACGAAACAAATTATTACCCATCCTAAAAATAGAAAAAAAACTACTTATTTTAAACAATTTTTTTTTTTTTATCGATTTTTGACAAATGAAGTTCAAATTTTGTGTTCCTTAGTTCCATATTTGAACAGCACTATTTTGTGATTAATTCGGTTTGAAAATCAAACAGTTCGTAACATCACTAATGTATATACATATATGCGTAAGCGGTAATAAAAATAAAAACTTGGGCAGTTGGCAATACGTTTTTCCGTCCAATCACTGGTCCAATCGAAAATTGATTTGTTCGGGAAAAATCGAAACGCGAGTTAAGGAAAACACGTTATTTATCGCGACCGTTCACTCCGTAGCGCCGTTTCAGGCCAAAACCCACATAAATTTAATCGGAAATAATCGACTATGCTCGGTACACTGTCCGGTGTACTTGACGAATAAAACGATAAGTATACTAACTGAGCATAGCTAGTAGTTGCCGTTTAACACCGAAAATGCATATTTTATTAGACATACATTTTTTTTTTTTCATTGAAAACCAATCAAGTAAACCAATGGTTATTAATAATATCAAAATAATAATATCACTTTATCCACTGTTCTGCCGGGGGGATGGGGGGAGGGTTATAGTTTTGGTTATTATGTGTATACGCGGTCAATGTCAATATTTATGACAAGTACAAATTGAAAAGAAATACAATAATTATATTATCATTTATAATATTATCGCGTATAGTGCCGAAGCAAATAATGTACACCAATATTGTCAATCATCAAAGTGCTGATAATAGTGATAGGGTATTAATGTATTAGAAGTCAAAAACCGTCGGGCATACTTGATCCATACCTGTTACTCGATAGATATTATGCCAAGTTTTCAAGGCTCGATGTCAGTTACGCGTCAATGTTTAAACAACACGAGGTTTATTATACGTCTGTGTGCGAAAAATTTTATTTGGGTGTCACGTGGAATGTTCTTTAATCAATCACATAAACGCTTATAATATAATAGTACAGAAATGTACGATCGAGATACAGCAATATTGAAGGACACTCGTATCAATTCGCTCACCTCAAAACGAACTAGTTTAATGTTATTTTAAATCTAAACCAATGGAATGTTTTGTTCGAAAATCTGAACCGTGTTCATCGTATCCACATAAACACGATCAACGGTTTGTTAATGACTGAAGTCACGGTTTGTATTCATGTACTATTTCAACTAGGTACGGTTTTATTTTTTTTAACTACTAAAAAATATTCCAAAAATCGACCACCTGTGTTCAATTTCCAATATATAAATATAAGGACTACACGAAACTTTCGAAAAACTTTGTCGAAAAAAAAATCGCATAAATAATGCATACGGGAATCTATACAATATTACGTTTTTTACAACATTCCGTCATGATTATTTCATATAGGTACCCGTACGCATAAAAACACCCACCATCTAAGGATGACGTATTTTAAAACATATTTATACCACCTAATCGTATAACATTATTGTGACTAAGAAATTAAGAAAAAAAAAAAAAAAAAAAAAAAAGTTCCATATCTATACAATATCGTATTACTTTGTGTGGACAGTTTGATAAAATATGTATATACTCGTATATATATATATATATATATATATATATAGTTCGCCTTCGAGACCTACAAGTCGCGACAAAATTTATTACACGCGATACCATTCTGTGTCCGTATCCCGAAGTTGAACTTAGTTTAACTACAATACGCATATTAAACAGGAGTGGTATTATTAAAATGGTATTAAAGTCGTTTCACGTATTTATTTATTCATAGTCGACGAGACAATGAGAACTATGAATAATAATTAGAAAAGTTGTGTTGTGTAACGCTTTTACAACAAATATGTGATAAGACACTGTTCTACGCGCAATATATATATATGTATGTACATTGTACACACATCATTGTCTCACACCAAACACAGAACGAAAACATAATATATACGTAGGTATTATATGCTCGACGAGTGATGAAAAAATGACAAACATAAGCCTCTCTTTGTGATAATTGATTCTCATGTTTGATAATAATATGCATATCATTATATGTTACGATCTTCTATAATATAGGGAATGCGCGAAAAAGACATCGACCTCTTACCCGAAGGATCGTATTATAATAATAATAATAATAATAATAATATTAATATTAAGTATATTTTGCATATAATTAAATTATAATAATATATAATACGAAGTACTTTATCGAGTTCGAATATTCAACACGACTCGTTGTTACGAATTCTTCGGAACGATTATAAGGATTTGAAATACTTGAAAATCCGCTCATTCCGTTCATCGAACCAATATTATACACAACGTCCTTCCCGGTAAAATCACACGGCGGCCATATTATTATAGCAATGCAAAAACTTTTGGCTCTTTGCCCCATATTCGAACACATTTTTTTTTGTTTTTTTTTTTATAAATTTTTTCTTTCCGAACATTTTTTCGGGTAGGAAAATCTTAATCTGTTATCAATTATTCTCCAATATTCTCCAATCCCGATATCCTATAATAATATTATTATGTATGTAAATTTAGTACCTACTATTCGATATTCGACATCCGAAGACAGATGACATTTAAATTAAATGCTAATTTATTCAATCGTTTAATTTATGATTACACGGATACTATTGTTATTGTTTTTTTTTTTTTTTTTTTATCAATTTAATAATATGTCAATATTATACAGATTTCATGATCATATTATTGTATTTTGCCACGTTAGCCAATTGAAATTGACGGTTTTATTTTCACATTGTATGATTAATTAAAAAAATGTATGTGCAGTGTCCTGTAAAGTTAAACCCCTATAGTTATAATTAATATACTGTGGGAAGCAAAAAAAAATATTACATAAATTAAAAAAGTACTTAAGCTCAAGGACTCTCATTATAGTTTAATATAAAAAGCTGTAATATTATTCGAATTTACTTGGTATACTTAGTGGATTATTAATAGTCTATATAGTGCTATAATGCCTACGTGTAAACAATTCCCTTAACCTTTATTAAAATATAACAATATAATTTATTTAATGCAAGCAAATTCACTTAAACTTGGATGCATTTCTAAAACTCTGTGCTACATACAAAATTATTACAAAATAAATTAAAATCAATTCGTCAGTGTTATATTATTGAGTCTTAAATGATTAAAGTTTATTTTTGAAAAAAGATTATTATTTTTCATCTTAATATTTTTAACCGATTAAATATTTCTGAAAAAATGTTAAATATTTAGTAATTCAAAATATTACCTGAATTACGCAGCATAATATGGTAATATTAATGTATGTGTAAAGGATAAAGTTATGGAAAAATTGAGAATTCGACTGTATCAAGTAAACATTTATTTTGATCACAAAAATGAAATAATGTTGTAGAAGTGTATATAAATATTTAAAGCTTTATCATCATAGAATACAAAAAATACCTGTATTTTACATAAAAAATTTTTTTTATTATTAATTGACAATTTTTATGACCTTCGCAATGAATACTAAAATGTGGTTTTTTTATACTTGCATGTATTAAGTTTTGTGTATTGTATATTATAATATAATATAAAGTGCATAGGATTTTTATACTTCTTTGCGAAGAAAACACTTATAAAAGTTTGATGAAAAGTTTTATATTTCTCGTAGCACATAATAGCTAATTGGGTTGAATATAACTTGAACGAAAACAAATTTTTTTATGGTAAATATAGAAACTTGGTAAATTAATGTGTATAAATAGTAATAAAATCCTTCTCGCTGTAATATACGTACACAATAAAAAAAAAAAAAATTAACTTATCTGCAGGTTTAAGTTTCATATATGTTCTAATAAGTTTTTATTAAAAATAAACGAAATTAAATTAAATAAGATGAAGAAATCATATGCCACGATATATAGTATATAATATTAATTTGTGTATTTATGAAACTTTTTTAAACTAATACAAAATAACAAATATGGATATAAGTATATATTATATACTACTATACGTTTTCATTTTAATGTCGTTTTTAATTACAAAACTATATATATTTTACCATTTAGATTATTATTGGATGTAACGTATATATTATTTTTATTATACCGAAAACAATAAAATACACATTAATTTCATAATTTCAAAATTTTTTTTTCCATTCTCCATTTAGTTGATTTAATTACAGTAATGCTTGAATAACTTTAAAAGAATGACATTAAATAGTGATTTAGTGAAAAATTAAATGCATTTAAAAAATATCGTTTTGGCCAATTTTCGCATTTAAAATAATCTCTATCTATCCATACTGTATTGTATTATATTGATTGTAGCCATGTATATATATTTTTTAAAAACTTTTTATATAAAATAATATATATTTAATCGCATACAATTTCATTCAAAATCAATATCTATTATAGATATATTAATAAATATCCTTTGAAAATTGTATCGATCAATAATTAATCATTAATATTAAATTCTGTCGGTTAGAAAAATTAATAATTTATTGAAAATTAAATTTTGTAATAATAAGACGAAAACAACTGTTATTTATAAAACAACGGATGGAATTAAAACTAACAAATTCAGTTAATGAATAACCGAAAGCTGAATATTTATTCTAATATTGCAATTTTATAAGTTACAATATCAATAGAACCTACCATCTACATACATCTACTAGATTATATTCTTTTAAAACTTAGTTAGGTAGTCTAAAAAAATCGTTCTATTTTATACCGATATTAATACCCTCAATTTGTAAATACAATTAATAAATATACTAAGATGGACAAAATAAAAGTAAAAATGTGTATTTTTAATAACAACTATTATTACAAAACAAAAGTGAAAGTAAAAAAAAACAAAAATAAGGAAAGTTATCTAAAACCAACGCGTATATTTATATATATATATATATATATATATATTGAAACAACGATAAAATAAGGAAACGGGCAATTTATTTTATAAAACTGTTATATTTTTTGAAATTGCCCATATAAACCCGTTGGAAGGCTATGGTATTTTGATTAAATTTTATAATAATCTCGTCTATATATCTAATAATAATAATTTCAAAGTGGTAATCATCATAGCTGTATACAGTTATAGTATATAGACAGTAGCTAATAGTATTACTAGTATAATAATATTAATAATAATAATAATAATAATAATAATAATAATAACAATAATAATAAATGAGACGGTATACCAGACTTTAATTACGCAGGCCATGAAGTTTTCCGGTCGGGCAGCGAACTTAATTGACAACCCTCGGAAAACTGTTTCGGTGACGACGGTGACGACCGGTGTATAATTAATTTTATCCTATTTTAACGGATAACTTAACTAAATGGTACCTTAAAAAAACCTCATTTATCGTATTTGTGTGTATATACACACGCATAACATTATACGCCGGGGCCATGGCATAACATCTATAAATTCGTTAAAGACACACGCACGTGGACTCTCGGTAAACATAGGTTAGCAAACTTAGCATATATTTCTGTATAGAATTTTATCTAATAGTATTTATATATATATATATATATATATATAAACGCCCGTTAAAAAAAAATAAATAAATGGAAAATCTCAAAATCGATAAAAAAAAAAAGGGTTAATTGAATAAAACAAAAAACAGGACTTTAAAGTGTAACAACAGCGAGATTGTAAAATATATGCGAAAAGCTTTATTTTACGTAGGACGAATCGTGCAGGCGCGACGACCGGAATGCAGACGAGCGAGGGACTACGAGCCCGGCATAATTTTCAATGTAGGTAGACCTTTCGTTAAATTAAAACGAATTTCATGGAAGTACCTACATTTTTTTTTAAAGAAGAAACAATGATAAAAGTCGTCTCGGTGTTAGTTTTAAACGCATTTTGATGACGGGAGAGAAAAGATATAGTTCACGTGCGAATTTGGAGAACGGTCACCCATCTGATGTGAGGGAGGGGATGAAAAACGTTTGTCAGAATTCAGCCAAGAGGAACAAGTACAGATAAGGTATATACAGTATATACAAATGACGACTTTTGACTTTACGTTTTGTTTTAAGAACGAGATCACAAAAATTCTTGTCTTGGTACGAATACGCTTCTCCGGAGCCGATTAAATTATATCGCAGCCGTTCGTTCGTCGAACGGCGAAACGTTCTGAATTCGAAAAATGTATAAATACCCGTTGAACCGAAAACATCAATTGTCGAAAGCCATTCGTGTTCGCCCGGGTAATAGCCGACGACGACATTATTTTCGAGCGACGGGGCACGTTTAAGGGAACTTAACGATTTTATTTTTTTGTCAACCAAGTCACCGTGAATATCGCGAAATATATCAAATACACTTTAGATTATCGCCGTTATTATATAATATATATATATATATTATATAAAGAATAAGGGGAAACTCGGGAAAAAATAAAGCCGATTAATAAATCAACGAACAATAATTTTGGGTCACGACAATATAACATAATATTTTAACAGCATTTTATAATAACTGTAAAAACGTTCAAGTGGCGTTTTGACGGCATACAGTTTTGACAAATCCGTGGCGTTCACAATCGAATATTGATGGAACGCGTTTTCCAGAAGGATTTCTTTTTGATAATATTGACATTGAACATTGTGTTTATTTTCACTTAACTGAATCGTTTCTGCACATTTAATCCAATGTCAAATTTCGATAATTGTACTACATACATAATATATAGTTATAAACACTTGAACGATCACAAATGGAACGCACTTTGGCCACTGCAGGCGACAGTGCGCTCTTCATCAAATATGAGTATATATTATTATATTATTAGGTACAACGGTGTCCAGACCATTTCCTTTTCGCGAAATCGTTCACGTCATGACAAGAAAGAAATGTATCATAATATGATACATAATATATTATATTAGCATGTATTTTTTCCGAATTAATCGAAAATTCGCATTATAAATAAGATTGGGTGGAACTCGTTCCGAATTCACTACTTATATTTTATGTATACGATACCATAATAATATAGTGTTGAGATATCGCGTAAATTATTCACTACATATTATCATTGTGTCACGTACAGCAGTAGAAATGCGTTGCACACCATACACGTCAGTCCAACAACGCATCGGTGCATTAATATTGCATGCACAGTGCGCCGTGCATTTATCCGACAGCCGTGCCCGGGAAGCCAGTACGAGATCGCACGGAGAATATGTACAACAAATTAATTCGTAATTTTCCGAAAAGTTTACGCGGAATTTGACGAAGTTATCGGAATCTGCAGTAGATCGACACATGATCCGAATCCCAGTTCCCAGACGTAATTCGAGGCCGAGCCACGTTTTTCCATTATCATATAATAATATAATTATTATTGTTGTTGTCGTCGTACATTTCGAATAATCACTTTTAATTCTCAATAATTGATGTAAGAGTATATTATATGTCCTGCAATAGATACGGACCACTTTCGAGATGAAATCTATTTTGTCTGTTTTGTAAAGTTGGTGCTTTGTCGTTTTTTTTCTTTTGCAATAATTGTCGTATACATTGAAATCGAAATATCGAAATAACGCCCGTTTTCTCTGATAACTCGAAACAATCATGTACGAGATTACGACGATTATTATGTTGCTCGAGTTAGAGACACAATTAAACGTTTGAATGACTTTCGATAACAAATCACTTTGTAATAGTGCCCATACGTAATACACTTATATTATCATCAAATTATCATCAATATGTATATATAATATATCAATCGCCTCGTGAACTTCTCAATCCATCGCAAATAAACAATATTACGAATTCGAACAACAGAGATATTGAACGGAGATCCGTTTCCCGTAATATTATATACTCGTGTGTATATATATATAATTTTGTGCATTTTTTTTCTTTTGACTTCGGTTCGAATCGTACTCGTTCGAGCGGAAACGATATCCGGGGAACGTGCGTAAAACGGTCGAACTCGACTAGTCGTACGTTATCCAAAGAGGTCGAGGAGAAAAAAAAAATGCCCAGAGTATTTACAAGCCATTTCAGCTCGTAGGCATTATTGGCCGCACATTGTTCGGTCCGGCGCTTCGCATAGTTGGCATGATAATAATAATACGTAAACAATATATTATATCATGTGCCCCGAGTATGGACACGGGCCGACCCTCGTGATCCATTATGGCGGTCGGTGACACGAGCGCCGCCGTCGTTGGTTTAGAGCGTGGTCGACCGTGTGTACAACACGGACGGAAAAGGGGTTAAAGTGCTGTGAATAAACCCCTTCATCGTCTCCCCTACCCCTATTGCCGTTTACCAGTCCCATAAACAGCCGTTCCCGTCTTCGGCAGACTACACTCCCTCCATCCCTCTCCCCCCCCCCCCAGGAAAAACGCCAATCGATCACGTGGTCACGCGAGAAAATGTCGTCGCCGACCCACATAAACATTCGTCGCAAAGTTAAACATACTTCGAGTATATTTTTAAATATATATATATATATTAGGGTACCACTTATTTTTTAAAAATATCGAAATTTCTCTGAGGACCGGCCTTTTTTTTTTTTTATTCTATCTGGTCTAAAACTAAATCCTATTTTTTATATTTTTTAATATTATTTTTTAATTAACGGCGTCACGCCTAAAATCCAATCAAAATTTATTTAAAAAGTTAATTAATTGTGAAAATAATATTTAAAAGGATATTATTTGTTTCGTATTACTTTTAAAGTTACTTCGTATAATTGTATGTTTATACAGATGGATTGCAATATTTTAAAGATTATTTGAAAGAAAATGATTTTAGATTTAGAAAAGATTTTTGTACCAACAAATTGAACGAAAAGTGGCCAAGAGATGATTACCGTGAATTCTTGGAATTGATTTTACTTAATTTCAGGAGATCCACTTTAAAATTTACAATTCTTAAAAAAATACCTATTCTTCGTAGATTTTTAGGTTTAATACAAACAGTAAGTATGATAAATAAAATTTGTCTTTAATAAAGTTTATAAACATTAAAAAATACATAATACGAAATAAAAAAATACTTTTTTGAAAAACATAAATTTGTTTTGCAATTTTAATAGGTTGATGATATTTTAGCACATAATAACATTGTAGCTAAGATATATAGAAATGTAAAAAATTATTTTTATGGACTTTATTATGAAAAATATTTTTTATTAAAAACTATTTTTTATACATCCAACAGTTTAAGTAATAATTACACAAAATACGTATTATTTTTATTTTTATTTTTATTTTTGTGAAAGGTCATAGTTAGGAATCAAGTCAATACGTGTTAGCTTTATTTTATTGGCCCGAAACTTAATATGGTTTAGTTTTAGACTAAATAGAATAGAAAAATGCCGGTCCTCAAAGGAATTCCTATATTTGAAAAATAAGTGGCGTCCTAATATATGTATATACAAGTGTGTATGAACTATAACGCTTACAATGAGAATAACTCGAGAAGGGGGAGGGGGGTTAAGCAAAGGCACCAGTGTGATCGAAAGAAATTCCAAAGAATATCATCTATGTATACCTATTATATACATCGTTACTAGCGTGGAACGCGAACGCTGTAGCCGGTATGCGTGCGAACGCTTTTTTGCGGTTTTTTTTTTTTTTTTTTTGTAAACGACACGACAACCCTCGACGATAAAAAAGCAAAGTTCGCGTGAAATTAGTCACCGCGGAGGAATGTACCCGATAACAATATAATAACGATGCTAATCGTACCTTTCGATGTCGTGACGTTTTCACTTTACGAAATCGTTAATATTTTCGCGATCGTTGGTTTTTTTTTTTTTTTTGCGTACTCGTCCAACTCGATAACATTTCGAAATATAAACACGGATTACATACCAGAAATTGCGCATTTCATACTTTGTGTTTTTTTTTTTTTTTTTTTTTTTATTAAAAATCGTTATACATTTTACCAAGGCGTGGACACGTTAAAACAAATACGATTCGAACAGTAAAACGAAAACCGGGTGTGCTTTATACAAACAATACCACGTTAATTTAAATTATAACACGCGTCACAGATATGTGATAATTACCATTGTCGTTGTCAGTATAACCTGTCAGCATACATGTCCAAATCGAATGTAGGAGTTTATCGTTATATGGTTATTATACCCATATAATTGACCATTAAAATCGATCCGAACATACATAACATACAAATAAAATTGTGGGTTTGGTGTGAATTCCAATAAATTCCACTAGGTACTATAGATGTAGTCCACCGAAGTGTGTTCAATGAAATTGAACGATAATATTTTAACACTTGATTTACCGTGTACATACGCCTAACCTAATATTGGTGACCGTGTGCGTGACGTTTAACGTAAAATTATTTCTCACGTGCATTATACGTACGTATGTATTTCACAACACATATACTCATGTGTACGAGTATATATAGAGAAAATATCTCGAAATTTACAACGTTAGAATCTTCGAGAGAAGGACTATTACCAGCAACCTTCTCCCGGCCCACTACTCCTACACTCGGCGCGCGAATAGTAATTAAGATTTCGACAAAGCAATCGTTTTTTTCCACCACGTCTACTAGCTGTTTCGTACAACATTAGAATATTTTTTATAATCGAACGAAAATAGAGCATATCGTCATTATATAGACCCGTGGTGTTCGTCGGCACTATCACGTCCACGTCACACGTTTGCACATTCCGACAGGGGTTAAAAAAAAAAAAATGTGTATAAAACAAATAATAAATATTATGAACGACCGCACATAAAAGTCGAGGTACATACAGTATAATGGGCCGGTGAACCTTAAATAATTGTGGTAATCATAAACGTAACATTTTTTTTTTTCCAACCGTTCCAATTGCATAAAATCACACGTCATATATTATATACCGCGTGACGTAACCGTGTTTGCGGTTACTTGGCGAGGTAAAACCCCGGTACGGTGGCGGTACGTAAAGCGTGCGTACGTTCCAATTACGTACAACCGAACGATTTTTGACATATTCTGTCTTAAAATTGATTTTTTCCTTTAATGGCACTACGAATCGTCCGTCTTCTATCACGTCGTCATTATATTGGCTGCGGTTCAATAACGGTAGCAGATGACGTCAACCCCTGCAGAGGCCGCACGCACATGCATGTATGGTCGTTCTTCGATGATATCCTCGACGATATTTTGGTATATTAATAACTAACATTTAAAACGTTAGCGTTTGAGGTCGTCGCGTCGAACGATAGTTGTAATGAAAATACTGCACATGATCGATGGCTGGATAAAAAAATTTAATAATCGCCGTGACGAAGACGATGGTCGTTTTTGACAAACTATTATTTATTACAACACAATCGATAGTCGGTGTGTTCGTCTCTGTCCGCCGAATTTTTTCATTGAAAATAACTCGCCAAATATTATAATATATTAAAATCAATGATAAAAATAATATATATTATAATATATTAATATCAAAGTCGATCGGAAACGACATTATAATTTATAATAATAGCTGGTATCGTGTAAATAATATCCGAAATAATGACAATTCAAAATATTGTAATTTGTATAGGTGCATATTTTGTAATATAATAATTTAGGCACTATGTATATTATAAAACCCCTCGGAGTTGTTCGTATTTAAATTAAAACCATTGTCTGCAACAAAAACTTTGACTATACTTATATATACTTACGTTCTCGAAGTAATAAAGTGCGCACCGGAATCATTATTAATACGCTCGAAACAAAAAGGCAAATTACCGTTTTATAAGTTACACTTTCCAGGCAGCAAGATGTTATTTTTGTTAAACTTATAATTTGACTGAAAATCCGAGAGGTAGGGTCCTTCCACGGGGACGAATTTTATTTCCGTGGTCTTCTTCGAGTCCATCGTGAAAGTCCTCGTCGTGACTAATTGCGAGATTGTCGCGTGAAATTTTACGACGAAAACACAGCCGTTATCACGATAATTGTATCTAATCATGTAATAAGTAATATTTGTTTGATTTCATTACAACAACGGTGACAATTTGTAGTATAGGTGTTTCGGACGGTCCGCTTCACGCACGTGTCGTTATAGTCGAGGCAATAATGCAATATATCGTTTTTCTCCACGATTCGGATGTAGGAAGAACACAACGAGGTTGATTAGGAATTATAACCGTTCAATTTGGTAAATTTTACAGTTAGTTTTACATTTTTTTTTTTTTTTTTTTTTGATCCTCGAAATGAAAAAAATAAGTCGTCATTGTCATGTGTAATATCAGCATTATCCGTACGGAGAAAAAAATGTATCCCATTGTTTACGGTTAGATTATTTTATTTCATCCTGCACAAGTATATTATATATTCATTGTAATTTCGTTATACTTGAACAAAACTTAATTTTTTTCATATTACGAATAATGGATAGCACACATAATACCATATCATTCGAGGTCGGCGTGTATATTTTATCCGTCAATGGCATTCAACGTACCTACCACATTATAATTAATAATATTATTTGCCACTCATCTCCGGATAAAAGGAATTTATTTATTTTATTTCTATGAAAAAATTGTATTATACGTCTGAAATTAATTAAAGAGTCCGGTGCAATAACCAACCAGGTATCTTCACTATTTTTTTTTCAAAACTCATGTTTTTACATTTTCTGATTAAGGAATATTCTGTCTGTATTTCAATGAAATAACGATGATATAAAACCGTCCGGTAGATAAGAGAATATCGTAAAAATGAAGATGTCTGGTATACAATGTTCGGGAAAATTTCGTATTGCTCTATACTGTGTGTGTAAAACATAATTATCGTACATATACATAGTAGTAATGTCTTGCAGTTTTGAATATTGTTTACGAGCACTATTTGCACCAAACATTTTAGAATCGAATGAACAAAATAAAATAAAATTACCCTTCAATTACGAACTCTATATTCTATAATGTTTGTATTTTGCTATCAAACGTTCATGTAATCGTGGATTTTATGCGTGTCAACGTTAGTGTAATTTAATGTATAACGGATTTTTCTTTAATACTACAAAATGTTTAAAAAAAAAAAAATAAAACTATATTAAATCCATGATATAATGATAACAGTTTACTATGCTGTAGTACCACCTATCGTTATCGGTTCAGGTCGAATCGGTTTTAACACAACTCGAAACGCAATAATAGTTTATAATTATTATTAGAAGAGATGATGCTCTTCTATTTGAATATTACACAACATCGGTATAAATTATTTCTACACGTCATGATTGTTACGGATGTTGTAAACTCGCTTCACGCCGAGCATGGAAACGCGCGCATATGATTCAATTGTTATTCGCAATCAATAATACAATACGTCATAAACAATTAACTCCGATATGAGTAGGTATAGTATAATATATATATATATATATATATATATATAGGACAGGTATATATGATAATAGTGCGAGTGTCGCTAGATTTTGATATTTTCACTTTATTAAGTCATAATGATTGTGTTTCGTTCGTTGAAATTTAAATTACATAGTATATAATATAATACGGTCTATATGCGAAAACAACGATAATCATTCTCGCGAACTCGAATAATATACGTTTCTGGATGAAATACTACATTACGTCAGGTATTTTCTGTATCCGTACACGAGTGTCCAGATGCCTCGGTTTTCCGGGCTATTTTGAAAATAAAATGTTTTGAGAAACCGTGAAAAAGGTGACTTTATAATTCGTTATCGACAATTCAATTATTTCGATAAATCGATATGAGTAATTATCATTTTATCGTATTATATTATAAAATAATGTTCCACTTTAGTTTGTTAATATAATATAATAATATTACACATAATCACGCCCGTAAGGATTATCAAACTAAAATGGCCACAAAAGTTCAAATACCACGTGGGCCGTTGATAGAATTAAATATTGCGGTCGCCAAAATAGCGTTATTAATCTAATCCTATGTAATTACCATGGATTGCGGAAGAAGTGTCTGTTTACTATGCAATTTAATTTACCCATCCAAACCGGGTATACAAAAGTTTAGAATCCAATTACGTTATTTCGTATTTATCATCGTACTCGCGGTGTATATAATACACGTATAATATTATCGTGCACATCGTATAACTATAATATATAGCCACTATTACATAATAATATATACAATGACTATATTTTGTAGTTTTGCAGCGATCGAATTTTTTGTGGATTTTTCGAACGTAATGACAGAACGTATTGAATTCAATATACCTATGATTCGATGGAAAGGTTTTTTTTTTTTTACACGAAAGTTTTGACCGAAAAACGAATTAACGTCGGAACGGTAAACTGCACGTTATCGAAAAATTCGATTTCGTTAACGCTATGTAATTGTACGTGGTTGTTATCATGACCGATCCGCTGTAATGTCTGTTAGAGGGCGCGCAGAATAAGACGGATGTGCATGGACGACGTATACCTACGTCCAAACGATATTCAGGCCCACAAATCGTCGTCGGTCTAACGATCGTGATGAATTGACGTCAGCGCCTATAATCGACTCGTCCGGTCCATTAGACCAGTCCACTTTACCCGCCACCGTCATATAATTAATCATTGTTAGCCAAACAAATAGATCTTATACTCGACTGTACAGATCCGTCCAGTTATATATACCTCTATGTATATAGGTCGTCCTCAAAGTGGTAAGTTCTTAAACTACTTTTCTTCAATACAGTTTCAGCATTTCTAGAATTCCAAAATTATTTTTATAAAATCGAGTTCTCGAAATCTGTGTTTATAGTTCAAAAACTTGAACGGTTTTTAAGATTGTCGTGTAAATAATATCGTACCTATACTGTAATACGTTATCCGTGGAACTTTTCGAATCATTAAATTGAGAGCACTCGCTCTATCCACGAAAAGAGTGATCGTGGGCATAAAAAATTGAGCTATTAACCGTTATAAAATTAAAATATTCGATCAGAACCGAATAATCGAAAACTACGTTAGAGTCTGATATTCTTAATAAAATATTAGCTCGCAAGAGGGACATTTTTTTGCATTTTTTTTTCTTTTTGCGTGAGCCTAATACACTGGTCTTACGCATACTTTTTCTCTGTGCACAACCTACCGACATATTATTATGTGGCTAACCAATAATAGTATGTTGTATTTTTTTTCGTTTTGTCAACACAAACAAAATAAATCATCCGGAGCGAAAGAAATTACCGTTTGTAAACGGTGTGCGCACGTTATCTAATACCTAATATTCGGTTGTTTATTTTTATTTTTTTTTTTTTTCATTATTATTACTATTACCATTTACCACTCATATATATACACGTGTCAATCTGAACACATACCTATATATTAAAAAAAAAAACGTTTTCTACTATTTTGCAATAACATAATTGGCTATATATATATATATATATATATATAGCCGGGACTATTCGACGACCGAAGTGCACATAGTTTCTGGTATTGTGGTGGTTCGGAAAATCTTGGCTCGAAACAAACTATATTATATCATTTCTATAAAAACCATAATATACCATCGTATACGTATAACCGACCTCTAACGTTCACTGTTCACAGTTCCTGAACTAGATTATAACATTATTATACAAACAGTCTTGAATATGCAAATGTCGGAAATGCGTCGTGTGAAAACGATTTCATGGTCAGACTATATAAATATATTTCAGATCGTTATCAGCTAACATCATTATGCGTTTAAAATATAACATGAAAAATCTATTCCAAATCGTGTCACTGCACGCCGTGAAACCCTGGAGAAAATACGACTTTACGGAAACTCCGCGAATGCGAAGAAAAAACATCATTTTCAATGTAAACAGGTCATCTGGCAATGTCCGAGAGAAAACTGGACGATACCCCAAGGTCGGAATTGAAAGCAAAATTTAAAATACGTCCTCGGATCCTGGGCTTTTCGCACGATATGTTTCTACATGGGCGTTAAGTCGGGACGTGGAAAAAATGCGCTGCACTAATTACATGTTATTTATTTTCACGCAGAACTGTGTATAAACCTCTCCAAATGTATCTAGGAACATACACATTAATTAGATAATAAGTTATAGTTAAATTATTGTTCACTTTTATACTTATAACTGGTTATAAATGTATAGACTTTAAACTTATCAAATTATCTAGTTAAAAAAAAAAATCTTTAACAAATTTATATAACTACCTAGTTAAATTTCATTCGTTCAAAGTATGTTAAAAATTATTATTTAACTTATAGGATCAACGCTTTTGATGACAAGGAGAATTTTTTTCTTAAATTATTAAAAAAAAGTGCACTGAAAAAATGAAACTTATTATCTAGGTACCTACGTAAAAAAATATTAGAGTTATTCTGCTTTGTCTACAATAATTAATTCTCAATGTGTTAATATAAATCAAAAAATAAAATGAAAAATGGACCTACCATAGTATATTCGATTAACGTATTTAGGTTATTTTATATCAGATTTTGAACTTTAACTAGTTAATTAATTAATTAACATTTAACTCTTAACTGTTTTTAAAAATGTTCGAATTAACTTCGACTAATCAATTTTGACGTTAAATTCGCCAATTCTCGTCGGCGACATTGTAAAGATTATATATTATTATCATTGTAAAATAAATTATATTTGCCGTCACATTGCATGAAAATGGCCACGGTGGCCAAACGAGCAAAACGAATTTTTAACGACAATATTATTATTATTATTATTGTTCGGATGTGCGTGTCGTTCATCACGACAAACAAGTTATATAATTACGGTGAAATAACCGTATAAAACCGTTTACGGGCCTCGTACCACTGTACGTTTTTCGATGTTTATACCAGTATCATACCATATAAACACAGAATCGGTAAATTATGGGTATAGCATGGTTAAAAATCAGCACAATGATCCATATTATATGATAATATAATATATGGCGAACGAGCGATTATCGCAACAACGACGGGAATTGTGCAAGGAAGGTAAAAAACAATGAGAGCCAAAAATGTGTATTATTTCACGCACTTATTCATACCGACGGATTCAACCACAGGATTAACGGGCGTATACACGCATTTGTGGTTCTCACTCGGTCCGACAGCCATCACGAGTTCACACGAGATTAAGATTGGAGTCATAGGTCAGTGCAATGCCATGATTTTTTATTTATTTATTTTTTTTTGATTTAACCACGTGTTGAAAACCGTAACTGTATAATATATTCTATACGAGAATATATGTATTGTCGTCTTAATATTATTACATATCGTTAGGTATTTAAAATGATCCAAAGTTCGAGATTTTTTTTATTTTTTCTGTGTGTGGGTTGGTACGGAATTCATACGAGACGGGTCATAAGTCAGTATAGTGGTGCCAACGGTGTCTGCTGCTGGATATTTGTTATTTTATATTATATATATATATATACGTCACGGACTAAGATACTATGGACTGGTATCGAAAGATATATTAGCGGAACCAAAATGTTTCTTAATGGCGGGCGTGAAAAATCTAGCAAAACTTTCGCCATCTATGAGCAAAAGTTACATTACTCGTAAATTGATATTATTATAATCACGAGACTAGTATCTCATAGCGTTTTCCATCTATTGTATTTGTA
>JAIPRL010006664.1:0-14959 GCA_025469235.1 Pemphigus obesinymphae
CGGATTTCCCGACCACATGAAATCATTCGATAGACCCGACATGATCTTAAAATAACATTCCAAGTCAGTACAACAATTTTCTTATTTTTCTTGAATTTTGGAGTTTTAACCTTCAATATTCCCCTTGTGTTTACTCTTGATTTACGGGATTTAATATAATACAGGAAAATAGCAATTGACCCTCGTATTACAGGAAATGGAGTTCGTCTACAATATGGCTATATAAATTACCCCCTCCCCTCGAAAAATGACTATAAAATGGAATACATATGTACGTGTAATTTTGTTAAATAAAAACAGGATCTAGGACAAAATTTACACGTAGAAATTTGTGGTATGACAATAATTCCCCCTGAGATAAATAAAATAAATATAATTGAATAATTATTACTAATGTATTATATTTATATGTATAAAAGGCAAAGAAATAATTAATTACAAATAAATTGGATACAATAAATTAAAATATACCTACGTATATTAATTTTAATTCATCTTCAGCGCGAATCAACTACTACTACGCGGATCCATAAATATTTTATGGGAGGCACATACCCACCCTGGAATGTATTTATGGGTACCTATTTGTCTAAAACTATGTCTATATACCATATTTTAAGTTTTTTTTTTAATTTAGTGGGGCACGTCCCCTCCCCCTTTTGAATCCTTACTTGTATTCTAACAAGGTTCCTGAAAGACTTTTCTCTCGGTATATCATAGAAAAGACTACCTACAGATGCGTATTCATTTTTTAAAGTACAAAATTACTTAGTTGTGGCGGCGAAGTGTTCGGCGGCGAGATGGAGGCGGCGAGGTGGTGGCGGCAAGATGTCCTAGACCCTACAAAACCCGATTTCATTATGTATTGCGCCTGTGCAAACAATGATAACTGAGTCAGGTTTTCATACATTTGGATATCTGTGTCTAACACAAAAATAACATATTTGTATTATAGTTTTGACTATCCTTATACGGTTATAATATATATAACGAAATTCAACAACAAACCAAAATTATATTATTCAACTAATAATAAAAAAAAGGTTTTATTTTTTCTCACTACAATAATAGCAATTTTATTTTTTAAAAACTATGGTTGACGTTTAGTTAATGTATTAGTTATTTTACATCGGGACACTGAACCCATTAAAGCATGTTTAACATAAGTGAAATTTCTCAACTCTCTTGAAAAAAAAGCAAATATCTGTGATCGAAACTAATAAATCACAAACATCAGGATATTTAGCACAGACGATACACATACAAATGTCACTATCAAAATATTTAAATTCGAAAGCGGGAATGCTGGGGAAATGCTAACATCCCCACAAAATAAATTACATCTCAAAAACTGTCACCCCAAATATCGGGAATTTTGTCATAAACAAGTACAAACGATGCACTAATAAATTGCATCATCAAAATTTTTCAATTCGTTAAAAGAAAGTTCTGCCAAAAAAAAAAAAGGTTATATATTTTCTCGTTAAAATAATACCAATTTTATTCTTTTTAATATCTATGGTTGACGTTTGGTTAACATATTAGTTATTTCACATCAGAATTCTAATGTCTTTAAATTTTTTTAACATAATCAAATTTTCTCAGCTTCATCAGAAAAAGTTTATATCTTGAAAACTAAAAAATACCAAACTTCGGGATTTTCGGTACAAAAAAAAACACAAACGAACAACACAGGTTTGATTTTAAAATTCTATGGTGGGTATTGGAGAAATTATAAATTAAAATTTATAATTAAAATACAGTAATTGTAATTATTTGTAAACCATCTATAAATCAATTTATTTATAAATATTATAAATAAATATTAAACTAATTTAGTATCATCTTTTTTATGAAAATAAACAAGTTCAGATAGGCCATTCTTCGAGCTTGCTAAATTTTCAGGTTCTATCCGTATTTTAAACAATAAACTATAATTAGTCCATAAACAATTTTTTTATACTATAAAATTATATAGATATACTATATTTATGTATAGAATCCTTAAACCAAAAAAAAAAAAAAAAACAAATTAAAATTGTAAATATTGATATTTATAACCACAACAACAAATAACAAGAGTAAACAGACACTTCTTAAGAAAAAAACATTCTTCGAGCATGCTAAATTTCCCATTTTATAACCGTAGTATCTATAAATAACAAAATGTATGGATAATAGATTGTCAAATCAACAATGTCTCTCATGACAATATGTACTGGTCATTATTACAACGTATCAATTAGACGAACAAAGCGAGGATATCTCAAAAGGTATCTAAATTTATGTTTAGGAACCTAAAAATAATATTTAAAATTAAGTAACAATGACAACTGTATTTGTTATTTTTCATTTATAACAATTTTACATTATAAATAGTAATTTTTCTTTATGCTTCAGAAAACTGTTAGAAAAATCAAAATATGGCCTATTTATAGTAGGTACCAACTAGAACTAATTTTCTATCAAAAGAACTCTTGACTCCAACACAACTGCTCAAATGCTTCTACCTAAACACATTTATGTAGAAATAAAATAAAATACATCATTATAAATACATATATATACATATATCATCAATACATTCCTCGTATCAATTAGAATCTAAGATATATATAGTAGTAGGTATTAGAAGTATCGATTTAATAAAAAAAAAAAAAAAAAAAAAAATAGTTCTTTATTGCTGAGTTATTAGTATGTTGTGTTACTGTTCTAATTTAAAATTATAAAACAAATCATTTAAAATAATTCTTGCTTGTATACATTTTAAATAGATATATGTATAAATTACAGATATATAATAATTTAATATATTTAGATAAAGTCATTGTATATACGCGTTCACGTTCAAATATGTATTTTAAAAGAACATATTCACATTCACGTCTTTTAAAAACCGAACGCGTTCAACTTAATGAATTAAATAATATTAACAAAATATACATTTTTCTTATAAATAATATATTTACCAACAAATTATTGATTCTTCGAAATTATCATTTTCATTTTATGACGGGCACACAGATTCGGAATTTTGAGTATTATATATTTAAAATTATATATAAATCTAATAGGGGAGGGGGCTTATAGTGAACTCTGAATATATTTTAATTTAATTTTAACGATCTGAACATCATTTTCGCGTTGTATTTGATAGAAACTAGTAGCATTCGCCGTCGTCTACAAAATATATTCATTCTTCGAGTTCACCACAACGTACTAATATTGAGTCACAGGATGTTTAAGTGAATATATTAGGTATAAGCAGTCAAAGTATTTTAATAAAAAAAAATAAATAAATCATAATTAATATAAATATTTAAAACTACTTTAATAAGTAAAATTAAAGTCAGTTGAGTTGTTTAGTAATAAATTTGTGTATGAGATCGTACAAAATTTCCGGTTTATCACACGACACCAAATGGCCTGCATTTCTAATCAATACTTCTGTGAGGTTACCCGTTGATTTTATGTAACCAGCAAGCTTATTATTGAAATACCACGGTTTCCTCACGGCTTTCTTGTAACCAGTGCCGTACGGGTTTTTCATATTCGAATATAAATTTACAGAAAGCGGATACGCTACAACCAGATCCATCTGACCATTATAAACTAGTATTGGGTATTTGGTTACCAATTGTTCTAGGTGTTCTTTAACCGAAGTCATGAAGTCCGGTATCATTTTATAGTATATTACGCCTAAACTAGTAAACTCAATATCGCCGATATGTAGAGCCCTTCTACTCTCTATCGTTTGTAACAAGCCTATATAGTTGATATCTCCGACGGTATTCGTTGAATTCCATGGAATCGTGTCGCCGTCGATTATATTGTACAAACTCGGAAATTGTGTTTGTTCGATAATCGTACTCATTATACCACTCCAGGCCTGAAAACATACCGTTTGTATTATTTTATTAAGATAATATTTTACAATCATAATTATTATAACATATTGTACACGTCAGTTCAATAAATTTACATAGTGTTAAACTATTAAAACGTATATAATTTGATGTTAATAATAAATTTATTTACTAAATAGGGACGATAATTTTTTTAGATATTGAGCAGATCGAAGAATCTATTTATTTTACAATGAAATGTTTCTATTTTTTTTCTTTTAGCAATTTTTCGGGTGGAAGGAGAAGAGTAGAAATTTTGGGATAAATAAATTATTTGATGACAAAGTCATTCCATTGGGTACTATTAAAAGGACATTTTTTAATTTTCTCAGTATATCATAAAGAAGAACTACTTTTTACTCATATACAATAACTCACATACACTGTATACATACAGTATGTACGTACAATATAGATATCATGATTTATTTATCATGAAACATATTTTCCTATTGTAACAAGAAATATTTAAACCATTTTGTTTGGATAATATACAATTTGAAACATCCACCTAAATGGATATAATAAATTTTATCTCATATAATGTATTATTTACTACCTAAAAAAGATACATAATATATATATATAATAAAAACCCAATTTGTACAAAATTTTTGTTTTTATTTTTATATAAATAATTCTACAGGTAACCAACACCAAAATATATACATGTATATGTTACCGGAAAGTTTACGTAACAGGAAATTATGACAATTCCTGAAAACTCTAGGAATCGACGATTTTGTGGACTTTAACATTTCCGTGATGTATTAAGCAATGTAATCACTAGGTCTCAAAAATGATAGAAGTTGCATATTTTTATTTTTAAATTTATTATTATTTTTCTATATAGTTTTAATTTATAGCAGTGCACTGTATAAATCCATTCTAGACAATGACAGGTTTAAAAACGAAAATTAAAAATGCATCTATATTTTTGCCTATTTTGTAAATTTTAGATAAAAAAGTGTATATTTTTATTTGTGATGTATTTTTATGCACATTTGATGTTTTGTAACAAAGTATTCAACAAAATATTTCCTTATTAACCTAATCCACAAATTAACTGCTATGAACAGTGTATCAGCTGGGGTCCGAGGCAATACTCGTTGCGATTGTAAGCAAAAATGCAAGATAAACTTACATGTGTGTTTACAAATCATCTTCCAGAACATGCAATTAAAATACCATGTGCGAATAAAAATTAATAATAATCAAAACTACAATAATTGAATTATATTATTATTTTGATAGTACACATTTTTAATAATTATGATAATAACACAAAATTAATAATATAAAATATCAATAATAATTATTGTAAAAATAATTTTATTTAATTTTGTTATCATTGCCTGCTATCGTTAAGAAAAAATAACTAGAACTAAGCAGTGTTGCATAGTAACGTAACGGACGTTACTCGTTACTGTAACCTAGCTAAATTTTCAAGTAGGTAACGTTATAGTAACCTCGTTATTTAATTTTTGTAGTAACGTAAGAGTAACTATGTTAGTTTTCTATAAGTAACTTTGTAAGATAATGCGTTACATATTTATAAATAAAAAATACAATTTATTCTAATAAATTCGTCTAAAATTGCCGATGACTCATCATATCTACGAAAAGTAGATAATTTAACGATTTTATGATTTCATATAAGTTGGAGTAGGCATGATATTGAATTTTATAATATTCGACTGATGACTATCAGAAAAAAATAAAGATATTTTTGAAATTTTATTTCATCATTTTCATTTTTACATATTTAAAAATGTTAAAAGTAACGTCATTGTAACTAGTTATTTTAAATTGAAAAAGTAACTTTTGTATTTAGATAACGAAAAAATAATCTAGTTACTTTTTAATTTTGTAACTAGTAACGTAACTTAGTTACTTTTTAAAAGTAACTTACCCAACATTGGAACTAAGTAATGGTATCATTTTCTTAGTAAATTAGGAAATGTCGTTATTTCCTAGGAATAGTCATCATTTTCTGATTGTCAACATATCCGGTAACATATAAAATAAAATAAACACTTTGTTGGAATCTATCCGTCAAATGTGCCGATCTAGAACCAAATACTTGATTATAAATAACTTTAATAGAATATGATTTGAACTTTTACACACTATGAATCCCTATCTGTTAAAGGCTATATAAATACTTTCATATACATTTAGAAAATTTAATTGAAATTTAAGAATATATCCATAATTATTAATCACAACTAGGAATTGGTACCTATAGATTTTTTGGTTTTGGTTACGGTTCAGGTTTTATAAAATTGGGGTTAGGGTTCGGGTTAATACCGATATTTTGTGGTTCTAAAATGTATTTACATTTTAAATCTTTACTTTATATACATGAACATGTAATGATAAGCGTGCACGTCCTAAAATTATAAATATGCATCGAAACATAAAATCTATTCCAAAATCATATTATTTCATAAAAATGTAATACTAATATGTTCAAACATATAATAATTCCAAAATGTTCATGTATTCAATAAACGATGACGCATTATCATTATTTAGTAGATCAAGCGATTAACATATAAGTAACTTAAATACGTCGCGAAACGCATCACGACATTTGAAAATGTACAGATTACCATATAGTCGAAATATGACTCATAATATCATATCTTCCCAGACCGGACACGGCACGGGCACGGCGGCGTACAACTGATAAATCTTGAAATCAATGTAGCGCGATTATCAATATACGCCGATGTTCAGGCATAATTCGATTATATTAATTAAGAATCACCCCTAAGGTGGAAACGTGAAACATTAGATTATTAAAATATTGGCTCGAACTCGCCGACAGGGAATCTTTCTCTCGTCAGTCGAGTCTTTTCGAGTGCACGCGATTTTTCTTTTCTCGCCAACATTTCTATACAGTTCTTTACTTGATCTTACTTAGATATTTGATTTACGTCGATACCCAGCATAAATACCAATCTAAATTTCACTACGCTCTAATTCATATTGTTATAATATTATTTCGAAAGACATTTCTAAATAATATTATAATAAGTAATCCTTTACAAATTTCCGTCAATATATTTCACCGCTTATAATAATTAATTTACACATCACGACTTCGAAAGGCTCCATAGTCTGTTTGCAGTCAATCTACATTATTAACCAGAATGACGTCGATTCGTAAGTCTACAGTAAGTTAAGTGTGTATTGCTTCATTCATTTTAGTTTTACAGGTTTGTCTTTACAGGTCATAAAATATACTATTAGTTAATATACACATAAAATCAAGCAGCTTTTTACCACGCAGTGGATCATAGTACCATTTTCAATATTCTTATTTCTTCATGTTCTTGTCGATTCTCTCGAACTTACTTACCCCGAGAACCCTTCTAACAACATCAGGAGGAAGGTTATAATTCTTTAATAAAGGATAAGAGCACAAAACATAATATCATTTAATATATTTCAATATTAACATTAATAGGTACCTATTGTAGTACCTATCCAAATATTGTACTACCTATTTAATATCTCAACATTTCAATATTAACATCTATAATACACAAACTTTCTCAAACCCTCTTCATTTTCATTCTTATAATTAACCTCAGTTATTTTCTTTATTTTTGAATTATAACAAACATAATATAAAAATTGACTAAGTAATAGTATTAATTATATATTACAAGGATGAGTAACTTAAAGTAACTAGACGACCAAGTTTTGAAACTTAAAACTATTGTAGGCTAGCTAGATATAAAGTTTTTTTTTCATTATTTTTAGGAACAAATTAATTAATATATTTTATGCATAAGATAAGGATGTTAAAAAATAAATCTTATTTTAATATATGTTTTATTATTGATAACTTTTCCAAAATACTATTTACCTAGCGATTATTACTATATTTGAAGTATCTAAAAAGAGCAAAAAAAAAGGTACGCTGGACCGTCATTTGTCCATTTCTGGAAAATTATTTAGATAAATTCAAGATGAGTAAACGTTTATCAATAAACGTTTATCTAGAGAAGTCTCAACACTGTTCTCCTCACGTGATTTAAAAAGTACCTACTGGTTTTTATAAAACTTACATAAAATGCATCGACATAGTGTTTATCATGTATTGCTTTTCTGCCTTGGGATTCCAATTTTTCAATTTCATGTTTTGTATTATTATCCACTAAGCCAATCTGATATAGAAAATCTCCGTAACACAACATAGTTTCTGGATCTAAAAATCCATTACCAATTGCGATTCCTTCCATTTTTATGTTTGCTAATCGTTTATCATTATGAATGATTGATGCCAAAGAAAGTGCGAATTTTCCTAAATTAAAATTAAATTAAAATATATTTAATATATTTAATATTATCATTGTTTTATACATACCACCATATGATTCAGCCATAATATAAAATGGATTTAGTCGCTGTTCGGGAAACATTGTATAAAATTGTATTAATGCTTCAAATAATTGTTCTCCAACTATTGAAAAGTTTGTTGCATATCCATCATTATGTTCAGTGAAACTGAATCCTAAAATATTATTTTTTAACATTTAAATACGTATAATAGTAAATAACAAGTTAAAATCAATATAGGTAGTTTGTTAGTAATTCATTATTTTTCAATTTATTTGAAAAGTAAAACGACAAATTATTCATTTATTTATCCCTGTAACAAATTATTATTATATTTATTATCTTAATTTTTATAATCATAAATAAGTTATAAACAATTATAAATCAGGTATTTTACACGAGTTTTATATATACATATTACTAAATTTCAATGGAAAATTAGAAAATATAAAATAAGATAAATATTCAAGATATTTTCTTATCGATATTCTGAATACGTACTCGTATAATATATAAAATTAAACATTAAATATAATACAACAATACTGTCTTATTCTATGTGTCTGCAATGATTATGGATCGTAGTTGGTAAAATACGTACTTGCTTAGAAAATAAGTACCTGATTATTATTTATTGATTTCGATTAGGCCTAAATTATTTATTATTAGGTATATTATAAAGATATATAATATACACTATATATATATATATTATATATATATATATATATAATATAATATAAATGATATATAATCACAAATATAAATTTTGAATATAAAATTAAATTATAAAATTTTTCCAAGAAGGGGCATCAACTAATTAATACGTTGAAGTTAGGTTAAAAAGTTAAGTTATTTTTAACTTATTAACTTTAGTTAATTTTTTAAACTTTAAACTTGTCAGAATATAAAGCTAAGATATTTGTGGATAATTTATTATCAAGTTAATATTTTTTATAAAAAAATATGGGGTTAATACATTTTTTTAAATATTTTATAATAATATAGGTACTCCTTTATATATTATAGTTTGTGCATTTTAATTTTCAATTTTGAATAAGTAGTTACCGAATGTACATAATATAAACATTATACATAATTTCATATATGTGTTATAATATAATATTATTATAGCATACCATAGTGTCTCTATGAATGTGTATAGTTACTAATCATATCATTAATAAGTACCTACTACAAATATATTAATATTAAAAATAATATTTTGTTGACTTTGAATATTCATAATAAATAATGGTAATACAGTAAGTTGTGATAAACATAAAATGTTAGTACCTACTATTTTCTAACGCCACCACTTCTACAAAATTGTGTAGTTATTCTATTTCTGTACTTCATATAAAATTTGAATTTAGTTAAATAAAATGAACGAAAATTAATTATTATTTGAATACTAGATTCAATGCTGTACTGTTTATAAATCATATCTCTCTAAATTAACTATTATATTTTTTTATATTTTAAAAATAAAAGTAATTTGTGTATACAAAATTGGAAATTTAACAATAAAAGAAAAAAAATTACAATGTTATAACTTTTAGATTAACTGGTTTAATTTAACTAAAATCTGGTGTTTAACTTTTAACTTTAACTTGTTAATACATTATTTTGTTAAAAATTAACTTGTAACTATTTAATAAGCTGTTCTTATACATTTAACTTTACCTAGTTGATTTTATCATTAACTTTGCACAATTTTTCATTTTTCTTAGATTTACTTATTTGAAAATATTATTAGCGGATGGATTTTGAATATTATTGTTATGTAACTTATTAAGCAATATCAGAAATCTTACTATCTGCAAGCATACTAAACGTAGATATTATGAATAATTTTAATGTTTTAAACTATAATATCTATAAACAATTTTCTTAACCTATACCTACTTATATGTAGAATATAGACACTTAAATCTAGAATATTGAAAAATTGAAAATATAAATATAAATTTTATTATTACCTTAGTAATAGACCTACGTACAATATAAATATAATATAAAACGAATCTACCTCCCTGATAACCAAAATCAACAAACTTAAAACTACATTCTAGTAACTATAAACATAAGGATGGATGGACACAATGGTGATGTTAGGTGTCTAAAAACATATGCTTAGAAACCTAAAACAACAAAAATAACTCAATATTTTTATTCAGCCATCAAGAATGTATTGAAATATGAAATATATATTAACTTGACTGAATTTAAGTTGAAAGTAACTCATTATCTATTAAGTTGATATTACCAAAAATAAGTTATATATTATAATATTTTATAATATCGACCAAGAGTTGGTATACAACATTAATTTTAAAGATGATATTGAAAGATTTAAAATATTAAATAACATTAAAAGGACAACAGAACTATAGAGTATAATATACCTACTCTTACCTACTTTATATAACTATATAAAATTTTATTGTATTTTCATATACATAATTTAACATTTTGTTGGCTTTATACCTATAGTTTTCGTACGAAACTATGGAAAATTTTATATCTCATCTATCTTGCTTCCTTATTATAATTAAGGTGAAAATGTTTATGACTTTTTCATAATTTTTTTCTTTTAGTTCTGCACACTGCAGACTAACATATAAAAGAGTATGATGTAGAAACATTTATTTAATAGTCCAGTAGTATAATATATAGTAGTTATATAGTAGAAACGTATAAACAAATTTTTCGCATTTTTAGGGGTTAATAGGAATAAATGAATATTTCGACGAAAATATGAATATAATTTCAATAAAACTTAAAACCAATAAATAATAAATATGCACATGAAAACGTAAACAATATAAAACGTGTAAATTTTATTAAAGGTTATATATAATTTATATTTTGTGTTCATATATATTAATTATTAAGTATAATTAATTAGTATTAGGGTTTAGTTTTTCCAGTTTTTCAAAATTAAAAAAAAAATTTTAATCTAAGAATTAAATCAAAAGTGAAATAATAAAGACATATAACAATATATTATTTATTTTGTATAAAATAGAAATTGAATTTATTTTTAAATTTATATTTTAAGTGAATAATCAAATAAAAAAAAAATTAATGAATTTTACGTCTTATTTTTTCATAAAAAGGGCTTACTTTTAAATTTTTTAGGTAAATTTGCATACATATTATAGAGTTTATAAGGTCATAAACATTCTAACCCTAATTATAGTACAAATAGTTTTATGTTATCTAAAATGTAGGAACATATAAAATAATTTCATATATGATTATTGTCAATTTCTAATCATATACCCATGCTACTCTATCACGAAAGTCCGCGCATGCATATGATAGTATGATCTTAATGTAAACAGTGTTGAGCCCAGATTAATCGAATATACCTACTATAGCTAAATTATTATTTTTTATTTAAATAAAAAATATTTTATTTTTATTCTTTTGCGCGTTAATTTAGTTTATTATATTTTTTTAAAACATGTATATAAAAATATAAGAGATGTTCAGAAAAGCCGAATATTCAAATTAAGACTCATATAAAATGTATTTCCTTATTGTAACAGAAAATAATTAAACTTATTTTGTTTAAACAAAATACATTTTAAAACATATAAATGAATACAATAAGTTATATCTCATATACTTTATTATTTAATACCCAAAAATACCACATAGTATTATATTATATACAATAAAAATTCTATTTTGGCACCTATCCGTCAAAAGCATTGACCTAGAAACAAACACTTAATTATAAATAACTCAATTGGATCATAATTTGAAGTTTTACATACTATCTATCCACCCCTAACTATTCAACTGTTTACCAAAACCCTTTACCAGCACCTATTCATCATGTGCATCCCATAAACCTAAAAGTTGTTACCCGGGTAATGAGCACCGAATTGTATTTATATATATTTTTTTATAAAAATAATATAATATAGGTACTGTAGTGGTACGACGTATGCACATTGATTGATGCATATAAATAATAAGTATGTATTTACCCGGTAAAAACAAAATATTAAAAATTAAAGCATTTCATATCAATTTAAAAAATTTAATTAAGATTTAGGGATATACTCATAATCATTAACCACGACGGACATTTAATGGAAATCGAAATATTTAAAAATGATCTAGATAAATTTATCTAGATTAGTAAAATATTTATCTAAGATAACTGTTTGGATAACTTGTCACATTTTATCCAGATAAGATATAATATAAATAAACATTTATCTAGATATTTTCAATATTAAGAGGATGATATACCCGCATTTTCTGTCTCCGTTCATCTAATTGGCAATATAGCAAAATTGTACAACGCAAAATTGAAATTATGGCATTTTAGTTAGATTTACAGCTTAAACACCTATTATCAAATTTAACGAGAAGAATAATTTCGAGTGAACCTCGTGGGTTTTTTGTAAAATATTGTCAGAAAAAAAAGTTACGGCATTTTTAGTTTTTGATATTTTTAAATAGCTTTAACTTTTTCGTCAGACGATATTTTACAAAATGCCCATGAGGTACATTCGAAAATATTCCTCACTTTAAATTTTGTAATAAGTGTTTATACTATAAATTTAACCTAAACGCCAAAATTTCAATTCTACGTAGTGTGATTTTGCTATATTATCAGTTAGATAGACAGAGACAACAAATGCGAGTGTAACATCCTCTTAAAGTTGACATACCATTGCTATAAAACATTTTCAATAATCAAAACTTCAATACCTACTTATTAATTCGTAATTTGTTATTATTTCAATATTTATCATCGCATATAAAAATATCCGGTCTATTGCATCTAATTATTATGATTTTATAATATGTTTTCACGGAGCAAACATTTTCCCACTTTACTTATTAAGTCATAACATCGGTATTCGGTTAGGTGTTATTGTATTATTATAAAAAAAATATATTTATAACAGGTATTGGGTATATTCTGGTTGAATATTTTATTTTACCAGTTCCAACAGGACTGTCTATGAATAATAATGAATTATTGTTGTGCCACGATAATGGATTTTCGTCAATCATGTAGTTTTCTCCATCAAAAGAACAATTGAACGGACCGATTTCTTTAAATACACTGAACGCCGTACTGGCGCCGGGACCGCCTTCAAGCCATAAAATTAACGGAGCTTCTTTTGCATGGTAAAGACACTACAAAATATAAAACAAATAAATTATAGAAAAAAATATAAATTTTACTACTTGGTTTCTAAATAGTTAATTGATTATTGTTTTATCGCTTAACATCATTATTTTATACCTATGTAAAACGAGAAAATTAATAATAGGTACATTACAAAAAAAAACATTTCAACGAGTCCTATTTAAAATAGCTATATAACTTAATATTGAATAATACAGTGGCATATTTATGGAGGGGATTAGGAAGATATATCTTTCTCCTTGACTTTTTATTACAACTTTTAACAAATAAATGTAATAAGGAAATATATCCTAACATCTCTTAATAAAAAAATACATTTTCTTGTTTGAAACAAGTCCAGAATTATCTCATAACCACTATGAAAAGATTAGTACCAAAATAAATCAATAATTACTAATATTGGTTTAATTTTAATTTTAAGACAAATTGAAAATTTACCCTAAAAATAAAAATCGACGATATATCTGATCTTCTTGATTAATGAAAAACAGGAAATCGCAATTACTATTATAAATTACTAAAATATATTAATTAAAAATTGACTTCATTTTTTACACTTTTTTCGCGTTCTTAATCTATACATTATTTAATATCCCTCATTTTAGATTCTGAGCGTAGCGAGGGAGCTTATGGTTTTACAATGATGTTTATTTTATTTTTTATTTATTTATTTTTTTTCTGTAAACACTTTTTCTACCAGAAGGAGTGCTCCGATATTTACACTCATACTTGTTTCCAGTAACAAATTGCATCTAGTTGGTACTTTTAAGAGATCATTTTTCGATTTTCATAATAGTTTTTTAATGCGTAAGCAAAAACTACCAAAAAATTACGAAAAATACGGTTTTGTAAAATCGAGAATTTTAATTTCGTTGTAATTTCGAAAATAATGACTTTATAATCTTGAAATTTTTATCAAATATTTAGTTTAGTAATATATTTACGTTAATTAAGTTTTTTTTAATTTTTGGTCTATTTATAGACATTTTTAATTTTCGAGGTTTTTAAGTCCTAAAAGGGGTAATTTTTGGTTTTATGTTCTGAAAATTTTATACAGCGTTAAATATACGTTACTCTAACAAAAAATTTTTTTATAGTCATTTTAATTTTTTCTGAAAAATTATCAATTTTGAGGTATTTAAGCCCAAATAGTTGGTAAAATGAGATTTTAAGACCTGGAGAAATTTAGTATAACGTTTGTCGTGCATTAATTTAACTAAATTAAAAAAAATCGACGGAAAAAAGTATTTTAGATTCTGAGCGTAGCGAGGAAGCTTATGGTTTTACAATGATGTTTATTTTTTTTTTCAAGTCGACGCGCAGTTTGCGCATTCCCATAGTAACTTTGCACCTATGAAATCGATGCATTTTCCATCTATATTTTATTTAAAAAAGGCGAGAATATTATAATATATAACTACAGTAATTTTGTGATTACCACATTTATAATTGTCAGATATTATATTGATCATAATATACACAAGTATAATATATTATTTATACTTATTCAGAATAT
>JAIPRL010006664.1:15059-26368 GCA_025469235.1 Pemphigus obesinymphae
ATATTAAGAGTTATGTATACTACACCGAAGCTACGCTCAGAATCGTTTTATTGAATGCAATGATTTATCATTGCTTTCAAATGCAATACATCCACCTAGAGTATCCTGCCCAGTAGCGAAGTGCATCAACCCATACTGACACCCGACGAGCGAAGTGCTTCCAACCCCTACTGACCGGCTTTTTTATTTTTATTATTTTCCATTGAAAAACATCGGAATTTATAAATAAGAATAATATTAAATTATTATCGTATAACTTTACTATTGTTATATTTATATAAATTTTAATAAATTTTTATAAATTATATTTATTAAATTTATTGTACCAGAATGCAAAATGATTTCATTGGATGTCAAGAACCCTTTACTTCTATTCCAAAACTAAATATAAGTAGTATAAATTTACACATAATAGTGGCTTTAAAAATATAGAAATAAACGAAATTCTCCATTTCGTTAGTATTATAATTTATCAAAATCATTTCGAACGTATCAAAAATATATATTCCCAAAAAGATGGTTTTGTCATATAAACATTCTATAAAAGCTTATTTCAGATAGTTTATTACACTTTTATTCTATTCAAAGGTACAAATATACAGACAAAAGATTAGCAAATTGTGTTACGATTAATAATTTAAATAAAATTAATAAAAATCCAATTTACACTAAAAACACAAATTGATAGTAAAATTAACTTTTTAGATCTTACAATAAATATTTCTAAAAATGAATTTAATTTCAATATATAATATAGAAAACCCACTCAAAATTGTATGATAATTCCAAATGATTCTAACCATCAAATTTAACAAAAATTGTCTTATTTAAATTCTAATAATATATAGTCTCGAACGTGTTTCCCTAAACAAATCTAACTATGAAAATGAATTGAGTAAATATAATTTATGACATAGGAATTGAAAGTAATTTTAATATAAAAACGATCAAGAAAATTAACAAGAAAATTAAAATAAAATTGCATAACCCTATTAATATAATACCTAGTAATCATTCAATTAATTATTTTTCTATGAAATACAATAAATTTTCATCAGGTAAATTTGCTAATATTTTAAATAACAATAGGAATAATAAATAATAAAAAATGTAAAATTGTCTTTAAAACCCTTTAAAATAATAATTCAATTAAAACCATAAATGACAAATTCTAAAAATGTAAAAATACATTTTATATCATGTATGATAGTTATGGCATTTATAACCTTATATGTACTACAATAAATTTTACATTGAAAAAACTAGTAGGTTTCAAAATTCGATATAAAAAAATTTTTTCAGAAATTAAATTTTAAAAAAATCTTCTCCTAAATCTAATTTTACTAAGCACGTCTCAGACTATAATCATAATATACATTTAGATTTAGAAAAAGATTTAGCAATACTAAATAACCAAAAAAATATATAAGTACATTAATTTAGTATTAGAACTATTTATTATTACTAATTTATAATGAAATAAAATATAATAGTTTTAATAATATTTTAAATAAAACAGATTTTAAAGGTAAATGGTATTTACCAATACATATTAAATAACAATATATAATTTTTAACAGCTATTCTAATATATCTTTGTAACTAGTCATCGTTTAATATATATGTTTCTTATTATTGTTATATTCTATGTATTATGTTCATTAATTAATTTTCTATTATGCATTTGTAATCGGATTATTATTATTATTATTATTATTACTTATTTATTTATTTATTTACGCCAAAAATGGCAATTTTTTAAAATACTTAAAGGAACATATATATAATATAAAATACAAAAATACAGTAAAAAAGTACATTGTGTACAGGTAAAATAGCAAATATAATTACAAATTAGTTAAAATTGAACTGACTAACTAATTAAATTTTGTATGACCGCAAAACTGAAATTACTTGATAAAAATTAATATTGGTTGAATTAACGTATCGTAGCATCTTGTGCAAAAGATTATTAAGACCATAATTGGTGGAATGAAATGGGACATGGAACTTGAAAAGTACGTAGGTACACAGAAATAAATGCAGGACAGTGGATCTGGACTGTCTAATGAACCGTTGATGATCAAAGAAATGAAATGCAAATCAGGGTCAAAATGTCAAAAGAACAGGGTAGGGAATACTTAGGGAATTGCGTAAAAGGGAACGCAAAAGTAAACTAAAAAATTAATCATGACGAGGATTTTCAATTTTAAGAATATAGGCCACTCGGGCAAGGAATTTGTTTTGTACGAGCTCAATACGTAATTGGTCCTTAGCTAAGTAAGGGTACCATACAATCACTCTAAACTAACTCTAAAATGGGGTGAACCAAAGCCAAGTAAAGTACATGGAAGCAGTTAATTATGGTTTAATATTTTTGTGTTGTGATTTATAAAACCCAAAACTTTGAGAACTTTGCCGATGGTAATACTAATATGATGGTCAAAGTTTAAAGAAGGAGAGAGATAATACCTAGATCTTTGAAGAGGGAAACTCGATTAAAAATAACACCACCTATAGAGTAATTGTAAAATTACGTGAATTTTCCATGATTTAGATCAAGTCCGATATATTTGGTCCAAGTATAAAAAATATCCAGTTCTGATTGGAGATATTAAGAACTATTAGGAGAGACTATATCCAGATAAAATTTTAAATCGTCGGCAAAGAGTAGAATTTTAGCATTAAACATCCAGTTTTTAATGGAATTAACAAACAATATGAATAGAAGGGCACTTATGAATGACTACTCTGAGGAACACCAAATGTTACAACATTTAATGTTGAAATAGAATTAAAGACTTTAACAAACTAATGTCTATTATCCATATAGGACTTTAACCATGAGATGAGTGGGTTTCCTATGTCAAGGGATTCAAGTATATGCAATAGGAGACCGTGGTCAATAGTGTCAAAAGCCTTTTTAAAATCGGTAAAAATTACATCAATATGACCACCACGTTCAATAATTTCAGATATATATGATGTAAAAATGACATTACTAGTGGTAGTGGACTTTCCAGGTCTAAAATCGTGCCACTCATCTATTATAATATGATTTATAATTATTTTTGCGGGAGTAAACGATTGACGGTTTAGCTAAGTAGGGAATGATAAAAATGGATCCATAATTTTTACATCGGACAGAAATGAAGATTCTGATGATGAATTACGATCGAAACTAGTTGTTACTAATGATAATTTTTTTCCATTATTTTTTATTATATATATATATATATGTATATTAAATTTACTAATTATTTTTTTTATAATATATTTTATATATCGAACCAAACCTCAAATAAATTATGATGATAATATCAAACCTAATGTTGTGATCAAAGAGGAGGGTATCGAAGTGTTTTAACTACATATTAGTCTATGAAAGTATATGATTCATAATAGTATATTACATATAATTCTCAGTGATAGAAGGGGGGGGCATTGTAGGTAGTTTTCTCAACAAAAGATGAAAATAACATTGGTAATCAGCCTAAAGCTCGGAAGTGAATTTTTATATACGTCTTAGATGATCCGTAATGATTTGTAATAAAACAAAATTTAACTTTTTCAAGCATTTTTATATTTACTGGAATTTAAGAAAAATCTGATTACAATTTTATTTAAATTATCGTTATATGTATATTGACGAAAAAATAAAATATAAATATAAATTCAATCAAATTTGTATTTATTTAGTTTTTTAGTTTTTATTATTATTGATTGAAGTTTTATTACTTATCATTTTCAATCTAATGTTTTTCATTCGACCATAATATTTATTTTGATGGTTATTTTTTTGCATTTTGGAAATCTTTGTATCATTTTTAAGACATTATTCACAAACTGTAATTTTTTCTAAACAATCCGAGATGTTCTAAAAACATAAAATAAAACTAAATAGTTTCCAAGACCCAATAATAAATAATCATAGTTTTATATAAAAAAATATATAACCTAACTAAAGGGCTTTACCTAACTATACAAGAAATAATAAGCCTAATATTTATGCTTTTTATATTTATTATATTTAACAAATATATATTTTTATGCTACAAACAAAATAATTTAAAAAATGTGAAGCTCCAAATTAAATTTAAAGTTCTTTAGGTCTATTAGCGTGCCTTAATCCCGGCCGAAAAAAGAATTAAGACTCATTTTCGTCATTAATTTTATGTTTAAAGTCCCGAGACTCGTGTAAACTGGAAAAAGTGAAATCTTTTTTTGAACCTGAAACACAAAACCCACATTTAAACCATTTTTAGCCCTGTGCCCTGAACCCGAAAAAATTTAAAACTCTCATTACTTAACCCGAAAACCGAAACCCGTCAAAAATGGAAACCGTTTTCAAAGCCTTACCTAAATGTTTATGAAATAGTTTCTAAATTTTGTATGTTTTTATTCTTTAAATGTTGGAATATATAAATCGATAAAACAGTGTTGTAAAATACTGAATTGATTTTGACCGAGAAAAATTTTAAAATAATGTTAGTAAGTACCTATTTTACTATATTTATTGATATAGTCAATGTCTGTTTTATAGTTTAAACTTTGTACAAATCTACATAAAAACATAACGCTATAATAGCGTTTTAATTTAATTTGAATTGACATTAAAAAAATATATCAACATTTAGAATCCTCAAAAAGGCTAAAATGTTTTGAACCTAAAACTTGAAAAGTAAATCTTAAAAAGCTTTTTACAATTTTCTCCGAAATTTTAATTTTAAATAAAAATATATCTATTTAAATTATTGAAATTATTGAAATATAAAAATAATTATATCTCTTTACAAAATTAAAATTTAAGAAAAATCGACGCTATAGCATAGATAAATTTCTCATTTATAAATTTAGTTACAGGTAAATTTAAAATAATATTAAAAATAATCAAGTTATGAGAAAAATGCCAAATTCTATATTTTAATTTGGTTAGACAAATATATAAAATGCAGGTGTATCGTCCTCTTAAGACTCTTGCGAACACGTCAGTTTTACAGGATAATGCATAGACAATTTTATCAACAGTTTAAGAAGTATTAAAATCTAACAATATTTCAATACATTTAAAAACAATTTTAAAATAGTCCTATGTTGGTAAAAATTTTATTGTTGAATAATAATAAATAATTATGTAACAAAGAAAAAGCCTGACAAAATATGATATGAAGTATATTCATACAATGTTCCGATTTTAATTCTGAAATTTAAATATTAAGATTTTATAGGTTCTTTAATATAATATTGGAAATAACATTTTTATATTATGTTTTACTTTTATATGACTAAGGTTTGCAAATAAGTACATTTCCAAAAATCAAATCATGTTTTTACATTTTTCAAGAAAAATAAAATAATTATATTTTCAAATTCAAAATAGGAAAATCCTAAGTGGCCTTAATTTTTTCAGGCTTTTTTGATCTAAATAAAATATGACAAAAATATATCGCTATCGACCGTTTTAAGTGGCCACTACACAAACAAGTTTTTGTTACGAAACTTAGTACTTTCGTCCAAATACTACTAAAGTCACATTAAATATTGAAACATAAATTATACACCGTTTAAAATATGAAAAGTTTTTCTATGTTTTGTTTAAATTAGATTTTCAAAATAATATTTTATACAATTGAATGTTTACCAAATACATCATTTTGATATGCTACATGTATATTTTAAATTGGTTAATTCAATTTTAAAAATTGGCTTTCAATAAAACATAATTTAACTTTCACCATACGAACGGCAGTAAAATTATTTTTCTATGTCAAAGTTACACAGTATTTGAATTGCGTAAACATATTTTTTTTAATAAAAATCGTGATTACACAGCTTTACTTTTCAATAACTTTAAAAATATATTTAGTTTATTTTATTTCATTTTTCTTAAAATTTCATAAAAATTGCCTATACAAAACTTCTTGAAAATTAGGTGTGTTATGTCTTCAAGATGATTTGCTCTCTGTCTAACCAACTGACAATATAGAAAATATACGTTAGACATTTTAATTACAACTTCATAAATTTTAATATTATAGTCAATTTTATTTATCTATTATCAAATTTATAGACGAGATAATTTTCTATACCTAGTTTCATCTTTTTCTCGTTAATTTTTCAAAAAAATAAAACTATTTTTAAATTCCAATAATTTAAATAGATATGTTTGTCTTTAAAATTAATATTTCGGAAAAAAAAGACCCTAGGACATAGATAATATACATTTTATAATAGGTAAATTTACTCTAATATTAGAAATGTCAGAGTTCACCGATCCTAAATTTTCTATATTTTCAATTGGTCAGACGTAGAGAGTAAATGTGGATGTAAAATCCTCTTAAGAGGTTGCTACATACTCGTTTATTATATTGTGTATAGGCAATTTTTTAGAAATTTATAAAAATAGAATATAATAATTTAAAAATATTTAAATATAATTTAAAATTGATTCCGTGTCTTTACTACTTTTTATTGTTATGTAAACATGATATTTATTAAATAAACTTATTTACACAAAAGTGTTATAATGGGTTTTCAAAGTAATTTTAGAATAAAAATAATACTTATTATCAAATCAATAAAGAACAATATTTTGGAGTGAACTTCATTTCGGTTTTCAAATTTAAATTTTTCGGTCCCTGTCGCTTCTGTAGTATTATATATACCATCATATACCTATTACTGCCCTCATAAGCTGAAATATCGCAAGTCCATATTCAAATAATATAGGACCTTAAACATTATACTTCTCACAGCATTATAGATGTTTATTTATGTAATTTTTTCTTAAAAATGTAATCAAATCAAATTAAACCGGTTATAATGAATTTTTCATAAATAAAACTTACTTTTTACATTTATCCTTATTATTGTTATGAATTATGATATCTTGTTCGAGATGAATGCTATTTGTCAGATGAATGTTATATTTTAAGTTTAAATGTACTATAAAATATTATTTTTAACATATTTTATTAGTTACCTACTCAATTATTAAAATATATTCATATTTATATAACGAATAACGCAATATCTGTGACGTACTAAGCAAAAACGCCGTATTTATAAAAAATATTTACGATATTTAAGCTTAGTATATGTAATATACGGCGTTCTTACTTTGTACAATTTGTATTTTTCATTACTTACGGCATTACTATAGATCAATAAATGTGATTTGTTACCTTACATAATGCATTTTTAGGCTATTTATTTTACAGATAATGTGTAAAATGGGTATATCTATCAGATGCCAACTCAAAAAGTAACTAATTTTTCATTTTTTTTCGGACTTTCGGCATTTTAGCTTATGAGAGCAGTATAGGTATGATATAAATGTAGTGTGGACCATATATGGTATACACCAGGTGTCACCAATTGGCGGATCGCAGATCCTTTTGGTCACGTAAATAAATGCATTTATATGAATTTTTATACTTTTATAAATTTCGTGCCGGTGACGATCGGTTTCACCTAGTGACCTCGCCATAGTTAAACACTGTCTACATTGGCATACATTATTACCTGATCATACGTCGTTTTTTGCAAGATTATCCCGTTTTTGTGGATTACATTCCGTTGTCCCTACAAAGTTTAAACGGGGCACTTTTTTTTTGCTTTCGGAAGTAGGGTCCCGTTTTTTGGTTATTTACCTAATATATTGATATACAGTTATTGAATAACCTTTTTTCTGCTTATTTACCATTTTCAAACCGATTTATGAACTTTTGGTGGAAAATTATTATGCGATTTTTAACCGCGTAAAGTTTGGTGATTTTCAAACGGATCTTTATGGAAACTAGTTGGTGACTCCTGGTATATACCATACATATACCATCTGCGTTTTTTTGCGATTACAGCACTGTCTATAAATAATTATGAACTTATCTTTCATTTTATCTAGATAAATCATTTTGGTCCGTCTTTTTTCTTTAGATGAATTTTTATTAATCTATTCCCCCAACACTGCCGGTTATAACAGTCTAAAATAATATACATATATAAATATATATATATATATATATATTGTACAGAACTATGCAATTTAATTTTTTTTTTTTTTTGTAATTAGTTGTTGCACTTAGTAATACACATTTTCACGCACTTAATTTTAATTTTTCACTTAATATTTTACTGTTGATTATATATATATGCATGCGCAATACAACTTTTTTTCTTAAACGGCAAACCCCCTCCCCCTTTGACCATTGATTATTTTTCATGAATTTTAATGATCAAACAACTTTTCTAAATCCAAAATTAGCCGAGATATGGCAATTTAAAGTTATTCAATATTCAATATATGTTCATTGTTCATACTTTATATTACATACTATTTTTTCACAATACTTAATAAAATTGTAATAGGAACTTATTCTCTACCATTTATTGTATTTTATCGGGCATTTTACACTTTCAGTTTAGTCGCCGCAAACGCTTCTCAATTGTATTTGGAAGCATACATATTGTCTAATAATATATAATATATGGTAGAGAATAATAAAATCCAAGTTATTTATATTTCTATTACAATATTTTACTAAGTAGTGTGAAAAATGATATGAAATATAAATGTATGAACATATTGAATATCGAATAACTTTAAATTGCCATATCTCAGTTAATTTTGGACATAGAAAAGTGGTTCGACCATTAAAATTCATGAAAAAATATGAAAAATAATAATAATATTAATGGTCGAAATGGGGAGTTGCCGTTTAAGAAAAAAAAGTTGTATTGCGCATGCAATACTAAGTATAACAAGTAACTAAAAAAAAAAAAAATTCAAACTGCACGTCTCTGTACAAAGATATCCAGCGTTTTGAATTAACGTTTCCGCGCTGTGTATTATAGTTACCGGAGCCGGAAAGAACCAAAAGAACAGGTTGGAGTTGTGTTCGTCGCTGACCGTAAAGTAACCGGAATAGCTGACCACTCGATGCGGCCGGTACATGTCGGCCACTTTGGCCAGCTGTTTGGCCCGGAGTATGTGCCCGTTACGCAGGTACGGCGTGAGCAACAGCGGTTCGGCGGCCGAATGTGACGGGGTCGACTTGGGATCCCAAAGCGGATATGCGCTGCGCAGGTACAGCGGCGTCGACTCAGACGATAGGCACACGGCCCGCCGCCAGACGCAGCACACGAGTATGCTGAGCGCGGCACGCATGGCGCCACAGGCAGGACTGGGCTAGTTGACGAGACGTTCATCGTCTCGTCTTTTGTCGAACACGCGATCTCGGCGCACGGTGGATGGGGAGGGGGAGAACAGTGACCGTGACAGCGTTTCCCTATTTCCGATATACCCCGCTCTACTACCGCACCGCCACGTGCGTTGTTCGTGTTTACGAGTAATACGTGATATAAATGTGTATTGTTGCCGGTCACCGCCGCCGCATTGTTCGCCGGTCACGATATCCGGAATTCGGCGCATAAAGTTTTACGTGCGGGACCGACTGACGGGGGGCTGGCCGTATCCGTCAATAACAAGATTGATCGGCCGTATCCACTTGTCTCCACTGACCATCATTTTCTTCGAAAAAAAAAGCCTATTCCATTCTCCTCTTCGCAGATTACGCACGATTCTCGATTGTCCATTTTCCCCAAAAATTTTTCGAAACACTGATAGGTATTTATAAATTAATTTATTAGGTATTTATTCATATTGTATTACACATTATACTATATATATATGTTATTATTAATCTAACGAAAAGGATCAAATATAATATACCTAATATAAATAAGAACAAACCGATTAATTTTTTTATATAATTGTTATATTTTCATTTTTTCAAATAATTCATCATAAACCTCATATAGGTACTTACTTGAAAATTCAGTATTGATAAATAATAAACATAATAAATTCCTGAAATAATATTAAAACAAATTTTAATTAATTTTCATAATTTTTGCTTTTATAACAGTATCGATGTAAAAAAAAACTAATAACAATAATGTAATACCTGTTATTTTATTTTTATACAAAATACATAAATAAATGCTTTTTTTGGAGGAAAATGGTCTCACCCGATTAATAGGCCTTTTTTTTCGATTTTACAATATTTTTAATCAACTGAAACTGAACCCAAAAGAATCGGTTCCAGTATTTCAAAAACCGGAAACGATATTGGAACTTATATTTCACATTTCACTGAACCTAAACCCGAACCAGCAAGTACCCTTTAAAATGTAAAATTAAAAATGTTGGTTCTTTTGGGTTTCTAATGGTTCTTTGAAAGTAAAAAATTACCTAGAATTAATTTTTTACGTTATGACTTTATGACAATTAATTTTTGTCTTAACATTGATTTTTCAATCATTTTTACATAATTGCATATAGTTGTAAAAGCAATATATTCTAAACTTTATCGTGTTTTATATGTGCAGTGACTTGTGTTATATTATTATATCAGATTGTATTACTATATTATAATAAGTGTGTCATATTAATCAAAAGTAAAATATTTATGACAGCACACGTGGTTAAAAGAAATTTTAAAAGTCAATTATATTATAGTAATTTTCGACAATAATGTACCATAGAAAAATTAATTTTCTAAGTCATGACATATACCTAAATAAAATGAATTATTACTATAAAATTCAAGGCTGGGCAAGTTAACGATATTTTTTAACTCGTTAAGTTAAGTTAATTTGAAATAATATAAGCTAAGTTAAGTTAAAAGTTACCTATTATATATTATATAAAAGTATACCTATTATATCGTAAAAAGGTAAAAAAAGAATGGTTATTCTTTACTCTCAAAAAAACTACTGGGGACATCTTCTACCTGAAAAAGTGTATACATGTAAAAATAAAAATACAACACGTCATTTTAAACCCCATGCATAAATAAATAATAACAATAAATAATCAGAAAATAACTTCGAACTGCCAAGATACTTACATTATTGTTTGATTCACACGAATGTAGTATAAAATAAGCAGTACCTATCACTTCAATATATTTTCTATACAGGATAGACATAAATACCAGCCTCCATGTAGTTAAAAAGACCATTCCAATATTCGTGAACGGCCAACGTCGCGGCTTGTGCGTGAGTGATACATCGATTCTTAACGATTACGTATAATATGCTATTGTAGGTACCTATTAAAATTGCGTATAGGTACCAAAAAGTAAAATCCTCATTCAAAAATTTGCATTGTTCTTTGGGCAAATTTAACTTAATTTAGATACTTTTGTATAAAGTTAACTTGAAGTTAACACGTTAATTTTAATAAAAAAGTAACTTATTAAGTTAAAAGTTAATCTGAAAAAAAAGTAACGCGTTAAGTAACTTAA
>JAIPRL010006665.1:0-26367 GCA_025469235.1 Pemphigus obesinymphae
TTTATCTTATTTATATTCATCTATATATCATCCTATTTTATAAGCTATGTACATATGTATTGAATGGTAAACTGTGTCGTAAGGCAACTCACAAAGTGAGCAGTCCGCTATATTTTATATTTTATATTAATAAATTTGTTTATATATAACACATTTTTCGAACATTTTTTTTTAACTATGAGCAAATTATTTAATTTAAAATAATTTTCCTAATAACCATCTTTCCCCATATTAATAGATATTATTTTTACTTACATGGAATATTAAAAAGTAGCTTATCTCTAAGTGAATACATGATGTAAAATCTTTTCCTTGTTATTTTTATTTTAGAAACATTTTACGAAATGTAATAATATGTAAGCTTTGTAGATATATTTAGTTATATTTCTTGGAAAAATTCTTCAAACAAAACAAATAACCTAAAAGATCCTATGTATACAAAGAACAAAATACTTTAAAATTTATTGTGAAGAAAATTCAATTCCTACTACAAACGTACAATTTTAAAAACATGATTTTTTTCATCGCTCAATTTAAGTGGATGTCAACAAAATTTTTGAAACTAAACATTTATCCTAATAACAAGTTTTAAACTTTTTTTTATAGATTTTATATTATTTCTCATGGACAACATAATATAATAACGTTTTAGTGTTTTTTTAGTAGTTTGTGCCATAGCTTTTGTTGTTGTTTGTTTTGTGTTTGCAAACGTATACTATATGTGTATGCCATGTACTTTCACGTAGTGATAGAAATAATAAAAGATTATTGTACTTATATAATATAGGATATCTATAAATGTTATTTAACACGATAGTAGTTTAATACTAAATCTCTGAAATGAAAAAATTAACTTCGTTTTTAAATATTTTAGTATTAATTCAAAACAAACTTAATAATAGATTATTTTTTGTAATACATATTTTTCAGATAATTGAAGAAATCTAACTTTTCTTAAATAGTCTATTTTTTAACATTTTTAATCAAAAAAATTTGTTTACAGAATAAATTAATCATACAAGCCATACATATTAATAATGTATTTATCCAAGAGATAAAGATTATACCAATATATATATAAATTACAATAGTATAAGTAAAGAATATTATTAATGGGTGTGATTAATCATTACTTTTATTATATTACTCAAAGATTATGTGTACATTTCTAAAGGGTGTCTAACGGTTAATTTCAAATAGGTACTTACCTTAATGTATAATTGAAGATAACACGTTAAATACTAAAAATCTTTATAATAGAATATGACAAATATTTAAGGTATGAAAAGGAGGTTGTTAGTACGATAAATGTTACTACCTATACAAAATATATTTTTCGGTATTACTACAGAAATATGTGTCTCTTAATTGGTTCCTCTAATTCAAACATAGAATCAATGTACAGATGATTTGTGAGGCCCCTGCAATCAAGTCAAGTTTCTTAATTACGGTGTACCGAAATTATTCAAATAGTGAAATAGAATGGAACACCTCAAATGCTCAGTCCAACTACAATATATATTCAAATCCGTAGATAGACGGGTATAATTCTAATGAGTGTTCATAATTTGGTTCCTTTAATTCAATAGTAGAATCAATGTACAGGCGATCCATTAAGCCCCTGCAATAAAGTCAAATCTCTGAACTACGGTGTACCAAAATTACCAAAGCACTGAAGTTGATCGATTAAAGAAAATATGACAATTAACGATTGCGTTTTAAGTAAATAAAATACTTGAAATGAATTAAACAAATTTGAATATGAAAATGCACAAATAAAATAATTACCTACAATACACGAATAGGAGTAAAGTAAATGTGAAAAAGAAAGGCTCAACGTACGCTACAAGTTAAGGTCGTAAGGCCATCTCGAAACGTACCTGAAATTTACCCAAAAAGAAAATCTGATTTCCTCTTCGATCAGTCTCGAGTGCTAAAAAGTAGAGCCGTGTACTCACAAGAGCTAATGGAGAAAAAAACGCCCAAGCTTATGTCGCGAAGACTTATATAACCTTGTTCGTCATTCCCGCCTAGTTGTATAGAAAACGAACTGGAAAGAGTAATTTTATTATACATATTTTATTGTACACCTAGTGATTGTTTTGGGTGTGGCAATTGTTTTAAGTCAAAATCACAGCTGTTCGCTTAATCATGAATGTGATATATTCGTGTTTATGTATTTTATATAAACAAGTTCATTGTCTTATATATTTTATATAAAATAAGCAGATATTATTACATTCAATATATTACATAATTTACATTAAAACAAATTTAAGTTTATTTAAGTGTTTACTACCTATTTTTAAAATTATTCATAGAAAAAATACATTTTATAACTGTATTAATATTTATTAAATTATATACTTTAATAGACTAATTAACATTTATTAAACTAGTAAAAACAATTAAAATAAGTGGTCATTTGATTTTAAGTACGGTAAAAAAAAAACAGAATATACATAAATGTATTATTTACCCATCAAATTGACTGACCTCACATCATTAATAAGTTCATAGATCTTAAATATATAGACTGCTAAATGAGTAAAAAATAATTATATAGGATTCAATAAATAAAAAGGATATTGTTGAAGAACAAATAAATGTCCTACTCTTTTGGTCCATAATACTGTGATAATTATACATATTATTACTCATCTCTACTTTACGAGTATATACTTGTATATACTTATTGGGAACAATTAAAATATGAAGTTGTGTTTAGATTAAATACTAATACTGTCATTTTTTTTCCAAAATACTCTATTTAATTTATATTATCACATATTTTCTAAATGTTTTACTAGGCAGAAGGTACACTATATTAGTAATCTATTGTTCTGTTAATACTACCATGAAGCTAGTATCTTATCACTGTTCTATTTCTATAATATTATACAATTATTTACATTCTTAAACATTTTTAACTATTCTCAGATCCCATGCAAATACAGGTATACTATGTAATGAAATGCCAAAAATTATTTATGATTAAATTTGATTTATACATTTTAGTAATTATTTGTTTTGAACATAGTGCAATTTATAGATTACCAGTGAAGTTAAATATATATAGGTTCTACAATGATATTTGTTTTATTTATATGTATGTATTTTTTCTGGAAAATATTTTTATAATATACATTTAAGAATGTATAATTTTCAAATAGGAAAATTATAAATATTTAAAAGTTACCTACGACTAAAGACTGTGGTTATATTTTTCAACATTTATAAAAATTGAATCCTTATTGATTCAAATAAATATAACCAGAATCATACCTATTTTTTTAAGTGATTGCATGCCACTTGTAATGAAATAAATAGATACAATTATATATTTGAAATTAAATTGCATACTTTATATTTCACAATGAATACAAATTTTATAGTTATTAATTTATTGTAAATTTGAAGCAAAATTATTTTTAGATTCTATTTCAAGATATTTAATATATGCAAACACACTTGTGAACATCGACTGAAATTCAAAAATTAAACTTCAATACTATATTGTTTTCATTTTTATTGCTATATAAATATTTTTTAATAAAATACTATCGCGTTACACTAGTTTAAGTTAGGTTTATCAGGCCCAGATTAACATGAATGCAGAAGATGTATGAAAACTTGAGGAGCTCATTGGAAAATTATTAATTATTAATTGATTGTAGAAAAAACGCAATTAAATACAAATATATACCCAAGTTCTCAGGCCCTGAACTCAGTCATTCTATTCGGTATCTCAATTTTAATTATTCGAACCACGGATTTAAGGGGATAAGCCCATGAAAAAATCTTCATCAAATTGACACTGATTTATAACAAATTCTACTTTCCTCCCACACGTAAATTTTAAAAATCTACCTGCACTCATTTTATAGTTATGTCGTATGACCTGTTGTTATAATTTTGTGTGATATTAGATACCTAATAATTTTATATTATTGAATATAATCGTGTTTTTACACAATTTTAATTCTTCACACCGATGTACATTTAACTATTCACGTTGTCATATATAGTCACAAATATCGACACAGTGACGACAAATCTGCGGGGATAAGATGCTCGGATTGTCAACAATTGAACTCTTCTTAGACGTGGAACTCGGGTGTTCGTAATCCATCCATTGACAAATTAAACACGTCTCGAACACGCTCCACAGGATATCGTTTACAACCATTTTAGATTGTTTCCCACCTACAATAGTAATACAATTCTGTCAAGATCGTCTACAGCTGGATTATTCTTGGCTTTATACCATGACTAATCCATAATATAACGTATATGGAATATACACAGTGATGTGGATTTTACCGGTCAAAAAAATATTCGGTAAATTTTCCTGTAACATTGCGTAAATTCAAATAGGGTATATTTTTTCATATTTATTAAAAACACGTAAAAATACATTATCATAGAATTTAACAATTTATTTGAGAAGGTAAATCCACATCAAAACTATATTTAAGACAATCAACACATTTGTTGATTGCAAATTGTGGAGTTCTATTTTAATTTAAAGTTTCAAACATCTATTACCAAAGTATCGACCAGAGTATCTATGAAAGAAAATCGTAGACTTTTTTGTAAATTATGGTCTGACGTGGAAGTTACAGTAAATTAAAAAAGCTGTACCTTTATTATTAAATTATAGTTTACAAAAATACTATATGATGCTCTCTTAAATATTCCATTATCTAAATTTGGAAATAAATGTTTATAGTATAAATCTAACAAGAATTCCATATTTGAAATTGTTTGTAGAAAAGTGAATTTGTTGCATTGTCCTTTAGAGAGACAAATTTTGGTTGAAATGTCCAACGAAATCTATATAAAATGATGAGATATAAAATGGACGGTTATATGTTCGAACATTTACATTTACCCAATAAATTTAGGGAAGTTACGTATTTTGTCAAGCCGCACCGTTACTTTCTATTGCATTAAACGATAATGTAATAGTTGAAATTACATTTTTATAGTAAAACTATATTTGAAACTTTAAATCCAAAATTATACGTACCTATTGACTTTTTGGACATTTTTGAACATTTTTATGTGAACTGTACGAGTTTATTAGAGCCCAATTCATTGTTGATCCGAATTTTAACTTTACGGTGAAAAGTTTATAGCTAGTTATGCAAAATTTAATTGAAATCATTCAACAAGGTGCCTTATACCGACAATTATTGGGAATTTCTTTAAATTTGTAATAAGAAGTAGAAAAATAAATATAAACCTATTATAATATACTGAATTGTATTATATGTGTACGTTTTATAAAATCTTTAATTATGAATTGTTAGTCATATATTTGGCCATCACTATAATTATATTCGGTTAGATTCATTATTTCTAATATTTCATATAATTATTCCAAATTCAAATAACATCTACTTCTAAATAAAATAATTATTGTTTAAAATTATTTTGTAGTATTTCATTTACATGGTTTTATATATATATATATTTTTTTTTTTAAATTTTAAATTATAAAGCTTCCAGTTAGATTAGTTATAAAACATGTTAAGAAAGTTCACATAGTGAGCGTACTAAATTCTCGATTTACTAAACGCATTAAAAAAAAAAACCAAGAATATAAAACAATAATGTGTTAACTTATTATATACTTATTATGTACAGCTACCCAAACGAATAAATAAAATAACTACAAATAATACCCTACAAATCATAAACTTAAAATATAAACTGTCTATATCTATATCTTATTTTTAGTAATGAAATCCACAATGTGAATCTATGTTATAAAAATATTATAAAACGAATAATATCTACTCCCTTAGTAATAAAATTAATAATCGTAACCATAAACTAAAAACTACGGATAAACCGATTGCGGATGGACTGATGGATGGATACAATAAAGATATAAGGTATCCAAACTTATGTCTAGAAACATAAAAGGGGACCTTTAATAGTAATCTACAAATCTATGAATACATTGTTGGATACGTTAAAAGGCGCGATGTATTCTATTCCGAATATTAAAAAGTTATACTCTCAATATTTAATACATTTCATTCATTGGATTCATGTTCATTCAATTCATTGAGATTGTTTGTAAATTCAACGAAAATTTAAAAACTGTCAATATTTATATTGGTAGTCACAGTAAGAAATTATATTGCCAAACAGACAGATACGGTCGTTAGGAAAAACACAGTCTAAGTGTGTACTAGATTTACCTTTATCCATCCCTCTAGTAAATACAAACAACAAAATATAAATTAATTATCAAATAAACAATGTCTCTACGTTATTCTGCAACACAAATTTTATAAAACAACCGAAAATATCTAATTTTTGATGTCCTTCTTAACAACTAACTAGTAACTATGAACAAATAAAAGGATATACAGCAAGCAATATCTAAACTTATGTTTGGAAACTTAATATTTTCATTTATCTAAGGTTTATAATATATAATTTAAAAAGTATGTTTTATTTAAATGATTAAAATATTTTTCAAAATGACACTAAATTATATATCTAGATATAGGTATTATATTACAGCAAGAACTAAAAAGAATGCCTACTTTAGAGAAGATTTAATAGTAACGTAAATTTCCATAGATTTTTGGCACGACTAAATAAATATAATATAATTTATTATGGTGAACATTGTTTCATAAAATTTAGATAATATTCATTTTAAATCAAAATGCATAGTTATTAAAGTAAAATTCAAAAACTTCCAAGCTTATATATAACACCTAATACAGATAATTTATATAGCCTATTAGGTACGCTACATTTATATACTTCAAATTTGATCTCATGACATCTTTACAAATTATTTTTTTTTAGTAAATAAATTTAATATACTTTTCATTTAAAGATTTTCTTATCTATTGTTCCAAAGAAATTATATATTTTATTATTTTTCTTGAAAACTATTAGATTTACAAAAAATTTTATAGGAATATTTTTAAAGAAAATATTGATACCTAAAATTAAAATAAGTAATTTCCTTATTCTTATATTAGAATAACAAGTAAAATACATTATTTAAAATTTTGTATCCGAATTAATTAATATTTTTATACATAAAAATATATATAATATACTAATATTAAGGGAAAATACACGTCACAGAGCCGTTTGAATACGTCTATTATACATAATGACTTTTAATGGAATATTTATCAAGCTTTTTTAAAAATATATATATAAGACAAACTAATCGAGGTCGATGAAACGATATAGGAATATATGAAAAAAGATAATTAACATATTTCATTCTGGTGTATAATTTTAAAAAAAAATACTAAAATATGTTAAATATACACCATATTTTCAAACATTATAAAGCATTCATATGCAATTAAGTGTGAAAGTTTCTTCCTAAGTCTGTGTGGAAAATGTTATCTTAACTTATGAACGTTCAATTTCTACGCGTTTAAAAAAAAACCTCTGAGTAGAAGAAGAAAACGGCAGCGAAAAAAATCCATTAAAGGCATTACACCCCGTTTATGCGGTCTCCGCGTATAATAATAATAATAATATAATGTTATTTATCGCTCTGGATCGAATAAATTGTAAACTGCATTATAATATAATAGCCCAGCCTATCTACTATTATACACAGGGTTGTACTTTACTTCCGAATTATTTTCAAAATAGAGACAAATTTATTCAATTAAATAAAATAGTATATTTATATTTTAAACGTAATTTTAGCTGAGTTTAAACCCATTATTTCTTTATTAATAAACAACAAGTAACATTATTGAAAGAGATTTTGGAAAACCAAAGTCTATCCCAGATACAGAGTAAGTATTTTTTAGAAAACGTGATTTACAACATTAGATGATCATAATAGAATTATGAAAAACATTAAATTCATGTGGGTCAAACGATTTTTCCAAACAAATATTATTTATCATCTTCTTTTAATAGGTAATTAAAAAAAAAATGGTTTAAAATTAAAGATTTCTCAAAACGTAAAACACTTCCAAAACTTTAATTTTAAAATATAAATCTTCAAAATCCTCTCAGATTTTCCAATTTTATAACACGTGAATGTATTATAGTACATACTTTTGTAGTTCAATACGTTTATCGGAAAAATTGCTTTAATGTAAAATAAAAATCACCCTGTACAAGCCATGATCGATATTACACGCAGAGACTTGGTCTATAACGACTTCCATGGACTCTTTTCGACACACCACGCCTACGAAACAACCCTAATGTCTAAGTATTATTATATTTTAGTAAGTTTCCGATTGATGTGCCAAGAAAAATAGGGCCAGTATTTATTATTTGTTATATTCATAATCACAATCTATGCGCAAATCCCGGTATGTGTTTTACATATAGGTAACCTTATAAACACGTGACATAAATCTTTCAGAAAATGTGCATTTGGATATGCTATTGATGTTTATTATAATTTTTTTATTTATTTATTGATTATGCGTATTAGAGAACGAAATAAATAATAATTTTTTGGTCAAATATTCTTTGACTATCACAAATCTTGAAAACTTTTTTATGCAACGTTGAGCAATTGCCTTAATAACGATTTATAAAGATACAGCTAATATTAAATTGTAACACCAACCGAAACGTTATCATTACGATATATCTTTTATTTAACTAAAAATACTTAAAAACGTTAAAAACTTCTAAAAGAGTATTAAAATATAAAAAAATTAATAACCCTACTATAATTATAGTATATTCGAGATTAGAAATGTATGAAAACTTCTATTTTTTATCTTGTAAATCTAAGAAGTAAGAACATTTCAAATCTGAGGAATGTGTGCTATTTAACCTAAATTAATTGATATTATTAAAAATATATAGCATGATATTGTTTAAGATTGTTTTCGAATAATTATACTTTAAAACATCTTAATACGTCCTCACGTGTATTGATGATCAAATACGAATAACTTTTAAATTATTAATAAAATTCAACAGGTCACCTTTTATAAGTTAATTTTACAAAATGATAAAAAAAATTAACGTTAGATATTTTATTATCATATAATTATTATTATTTATTATTCTTTATTATTATATTTTCTACTTGTCCCTTATATTTTATCCTTCAAATAAAGTAAATTTTAAAGATTAATATTTTTATAGAATATGATATCGACGAATAACAATGTGTTTACTAAAAATTACTGAAATATAATGCATTTATAACATACAAATGTAAAAATTTAACTATGAAATTAATTTTTAATTATAAGCAATGGATCCATTTTAAAATACTACTTAATACTATTTTTATATGCCTATAAAAAAAAAATATATATATATATTTATATATATATTACTATATATGGTACTTACATGTAATATTGAAAAAGTAAAACGATTTATATATATATATATGATACACTTGATGGAAGTCTTGATTTTTAATTCATTTAATTTAACAAAAATATATGGAGTTCAGTGTAATAAATATATAATCACCAGTATAGCTTACAATCCAATGTATATTTAATTCTTTAATTATTTTTTTTTAACTTATAAATATAAAACTGTATTATTGTGCTTAATAATTATTCAGATCGAGTATGTTTAATTTATTCACAATATGAAAGATACATATTTTCCAATTTTTATCACAAATAATTCAAACTAATTATTTATTTTATTGCGTATAATATGTACAATAAAATTTCACATGGTATTTACACAATAAAATATATATTTTTTATAAGCTAAATAAAGATTAAAAATATTTTAGATTTGATTACCAAAGTAAACATAAAATATTTAGCATACAGGAATACAGTTCATCTGTAGTCTTTAAACAAAATAAGCTAATTTGATTTAATTGATTTAACCACAATAATACATTACATACTGCAAGGACGTAGCAGCAAAGTAATTTTTTTTGTGGGGGGAGGGACAGTATGTTTAATATTTGGATACCTGTACTTTATTTTGAAATAAAAAGTCATAGTTTGAAAAGATCATTTTCCTAAAATACTTTTTTAAAAAAAAAAGATCATCAATCTATTTACAATTACTAACTCTCTTACATTAGGCATTTCCCTTAATGGAATAATGAAATAATCTTGGCCAAATAACATTTTGCAATGCTATACTCAAAAATACTTCAATATATATGTATAATAAATATATCAGACATCACCAAATATTATGCAATACACTAAATTCAAATAAAACACCAATATCAAATTTAATTATAACAACAATCTCTATAAAATATTCCACTGATAAATATTATAACTATAATATTCGATTCTAATATGCCAAAATTATATACGTGAATATAAAATAAACATACCCGAATAAAATACCAGATACAATAATATTATCAGCAGTTTGATTAACAAATTCTAATACATTAATTATTATTGTTCTATAAAATACCATTACTTTTTATCTATAATATGTAATTATAAGTTACACTGGTTATAATGTAAAAATTACCTTTAAACGTAATAATAATTCAATTAAAACCATAAATAGTAAATCCATTAAATTTAAAAATACATGTTCTATCTATCATGATAATTTGTAATAATGAGTTCAAAGTTTATATTTAAGAGGATTTTAAAATTAATAAGTTTATTGAAACTTAAAATACGTAGGAATAATACTTATGTTTTTAATAAATCTTGATTATGAAAGTTACATTTTTACGTTTAAAAATATGTCGATAAATAAATTATCTATAAATATTAATTCCACATACTTGTATTAATACGAAACTATATTTATTTCAATTTACTAAATTTTGAAAATAACATATTTTGGATTACTTTCCATACTATAATATAATAGATAAATTAGTTTAAGGTCAATGAAGCTTATATTATTATAAATTAAAATGTATAAATTATTAATAACAATATCTTTTATATTTTAATATTCTAAAATGATAATAACTTTTTGACTGGCTATAAAATGTATAGTACACTATATGTTTTAATGATCCATAAAATAATTTATATTTTGTTTTGGAAAGTATCTAAAAAATGTTCACGTCAAACAAATTTTAATTTACTATGTAATAATTTTTATTTGTTAACTGGGATCTATAACTATATTGAAGGTTTTCCGATATATAAGTCAGTCTCAAGGGGCGTATGTTTTAAAGAAAATGTATATCTCTTTGAAAAAAAAGTTTGATTTTAGTTATTAACACTCAAAACCTGATGATGAGAGGTTTACGAGAGACGTGGTTTAATATATTTATTTTTTACTTTATACCGAAGAAGTTTTTAGGACATCCAAAGTTTTTAGATTACAACTACACAGAGCGAGTCACAGAACCCTGAAATGATTTATCGTTTTGCTACTTTAAATTATTTTCTTACCAACCTTGTATAGCTCTAGAGAGCATCTAATGATGCGAGAAAATCACAATAGATTTAAAATAGCTTGTGGATCGTATACAATTTTCTAATAATCTATGGATTTTATTTACTCATATTTAGGGGTTCATATCTTGTTTGTATTTTTTTAATTATAGACCTATTATTACAGTTAAAATTTTCATAAAATGTTATTTTGATAATTGCTGATAAAGGCTAGACTAGTTTAGTACAATTTTACATTAAATACTATTTAATTATTTAAAGGAGCAAAGTATTTCATTCAAAATATTATATTTAAAAAATAAATAAATAATAATAACGTTCTAAAAAATATTTTCTTCGTTAATGTGAATTCCTGAGCGGCAGTTCACGATTTTTATAAAATGAATATTCATAGTAAATATTGTACCCTTATTATTTATCTGAGCGTACAACAGTTCCATCCGAGCGTAAGCCGTTCATTTTCTTTTATAATGCCCGGGTGATTTTCATAATATCGTAAAATATAAAGCATATTATTAATTATTATTAAACCAAATTTTAATTTGAACTTAATATATTGTACGATATAATATTATCTTTCTTGTAAATTAAAAATATAAATTATTCATGTATATTACATATTATAGTTTTAATGTAAAACTAGATTGTTCCATTGTATTTTGCATTTTTTTTCTTCAAAAATTAACAGTATAAAAATCATTTTGAAATCCGTTTCGTATGGTGGTAACTGTATATGATCGTTATTTTAAATATATAGTATTTCTCTATTTTTTCTTATATTGAAGCTCAAAGCTATTTTAATACCAAAATGGATTTGTATATCAAAGATAACCTTTATGATATTTAATTTTACACTCTAAAATGACTTCTAAGAACAGGTTAATGTTACAACATTTTAAGATATTTCTCTTTGAAATGTATAGATTACAAAAAAAAAAATTAAAAACATAATATCAAATGTCACATCTAATACTATGGTGTAAAATGAGGTAAGTAAATTTATAATATAGGAACATTTCAATTCAAGTTTCACCATACATAATATATAATATAATAAGAAAAATATATATTTCAATCATTTAAAATAGGTAAGCCATTTTCAGTCTTTATATTTGGAAAATGTGTCTAGACTTTGCAGGTAATCAATAAAAAAAAAACTAGCTTATAAATATATAAATTATTTAATTTATAATTAAAAATAAATTATTTATAAAATATTTTAAGTATATTGTGTAATATCTTAATTAACAATTAATTAACAAGTAAGGAGAGCCCACTATGTGAGCGTACTCAATTCCCAGTTTTTAAGCGTACTTTAATCGATAATGTAAAAAAGCAGGTCAGTAGCAGTTGGAAGCAGAACATTGAATTTTTAATTATATATAATAATATATTATATATATATATATATATATATATATATCAATATATATTATATATATATATATATATATATTCTTATGATATAATATCATTATATCATCAATATATATATTGATGTATAATTCATTAAAAAATTTATCCGTTCTTAATTTCAAACAATATTCAGTTTATATTTGAAATAACCAAGAATTTTATAAAATTATTAAAATTTTCTGATGAACTATGCAATAAAAATTTATTATAAAATGTATAAAATATAATTATAATTCGATTTAGAGATTATTGATAATTTGTAATAATTCTTATTGCATCAGTGCACAATATGTCCATAAAAAAAACTATTTTGACTATCGATGTGTGCACATTTTTATTCAAAAATTTTTCTTGTCATATGATAACAAAATAAAAAACTCATCATTATTTTCTGTAAATTTTGCCACAAACCTTAATTTCAGTGATTAGATTTCAACTTTTAACCTTCACTAAATGTCATCAATCACACAATTGTTGTATTTGCGATTAACTGACTGAGATACGCTCCAGTGATATAAACGTAGTCGGAATTGTAGGTTCAAAAACTCTCAACTAATGGTATAATATGATTAGAGGTACGGCAAAGGAGAGGATGTTTTTGAATTAACTCGATAAATTCAATAAAATCCAAAACAGGTTCGGACTGATATCAAAATATATTGTACACTATGTTATACAGGTATAATATAGTATAAACCAAATTTTTGGTTGGTTCAAAATCAAATGTTGTATTGCTCATAACTCTTAGGAAAGTGTACATAGTGCCTTGTGGATTTGGCTACTCCCTTTTTTGCTTAATGCATATATGGGTACATAGTACATATTTTACATTCTAGATTACTTAAATTTATAATAAAAATTAATATATCATAATAGACCAATATAAGATAACATAAGACATGATATAAGATAATATAAGACTAGATATAAAAAATATCGTGATTATTTAATATCTTTTAACATTTATATATACTATTACACCAATTATAATTATCAAAACCTGGATTGGTGGAATGGAAATAAGAACCTGTGGGAAACAATACATATTTCCTGTATGAATGAGTTACATTATTAAGGATTTGGAATAGTTTTATTCGAAACACGTCCGAAGGTTATTAATAAACAAATCACAATTTTACGGCTGTTTCGTGTATAGGATATATATTATCACTTGATAATATTAATGATAAATATTTAAATTACAAAACAGAAAATTTGAACATATATACGTAGACGGGCGTTCATCCAAAATAATTTATTGATTCGTCTAAGTAGTTTTGTGTTTACATTCAGGCAGTAGCGTACGCATAAGGGGGCTAAGGGTCTGAAGCCCCCCCCCCCTATTGCCAGTATAATTCTAATTTTTTATATTTCATATTATCAATGTTATATATTATATATACAGAGTGACGTATGTTTAAAATTTTTTCTGGGGGGGGGGGGTCAAATATATTGAAAACCAATCATTAATATAATGATATTTACATGAATAATTTATATATTTTATTATGTTTAGGAATAAAATTGCTTAGTTTACACAAAGGACTGTTAGTAATGTGTTGGGGAAGGGGTGTTGCAGGGTTCGTGAACTATTTCGGTAAAAATAAATAATAATTATTAAAAATATTTAACTTGAATTTTTAACTTTTCAAAACATTTAGCCTTAATTGAATTTAATTTTTATGTTTTTAGAATATTTTGAATCACACAAAAAAAGTGTTATCATTATGAATGGATAAAAATGAGTGATAAAATAATTTAATTTTTAAATTTTTTTTTTAATATTTTTCCTAATTTGTAATCGTGATACAGAAAAAATTGTACAGTAAATAGTGGCTTTTTTTTGATTGTTTTAAAATATTTTTTTAAAAATATATTAAGTTTAATATTTAGGCATAAGTATATCTGACAAACAGGTTAACAGTATTTGACACAAATATTATATGAAAACAAACTACAGGATAGGTTATGAGATTGTAAAATATAATATTAATACGTTGATTTAGTATATTTTTAAGTTTGAATTGGTACATTCTCTTCAAATTTTATAACTGATTATTCCTTAGTTTGGCAATAAATGAGAAAAGTACCTAAAAACAACAGCCTAGTTTTAATAATAATACATGATTGAATTTTAATAACTACAAAACTCCAATCTCATTTATAAAATAATTTTAAATCGTAAATACATTAAGTGAAGGCTGAAATATACGTTTATATTTTAAAACATTATTATATTTTAAATTTCAAACATAATAGTGTTATAAATGTATTAAAAAAAAAAAAAAACATATACTTTATGATTACTTTAAAATGTTTAAAACCAACATTTTCGGACTTATGAGGAAATAACCATTATTTTATCCCATATTTTTTATTACTTTTTGATGGTTTTTTCTGGTGCGTTTTTAAAAATCAACAAATTACTTCTTCAAAGTGTCATGCTGATAAAATTTTATTCCAAAAAATAAATATTCATTAAAAAATTAGATCCTGGCGTCAAGTCTTCTAGTCGATAAATTGCCCAAAGAAATATATAAGACCAAAATTAATATCATAATAAAGCGAGAAAATATTTTGCACCACTCAGAATCTAAAATTTATAGTTATTGTTATATTAATTTTATTGCATTAATATTAATTTTTTAAGTCATTAAACTCTATTTCTAATTATAATTGTAGTTCTATCTACAAAAATAAAGTTTTGGTATTTAAGTTTTCAAAATTAATATTTGTTGATTCATTTTCAGTACCCCTCTTGACCGAAGATCCGTAAATACGCCACTATGTATATATAATGTATATATATATATATGTATGTACATTATAATATATATTTTTAACAATATTCTATTATAATACTGAAAAAGCCTCTTTTTTTATTCTTTCATGCCTAATTTTGTCTACTGATTACTTATTTATTTTCAAGCCCCCCTCCCACATTGAAAAAATCTACGTACGCCACTGCATTCAGGTATAACTAACAACAAAATTATTCACATTATAAACTAAATGTATATTTTAAATTATTTTATACGAGAACACTATTAGCTGAGCTTATTAATTGTGAAATTTTGTTTTTTGCTGATACCCATATTCGCGGTATTTTTGAAGATGCTCAACAAACATTATGACCATAATAAAATTAATAATGTACTAAAACACGAAAATCTGATTTCTTTTTTCTTTCTCTCACCTATCTCTCATATTCCATGTATTACCCAGATATCAATTACGTATTTCAAACAAGATGTTATAATATTAGAAACAAATATTAAAATGAACACAATATGTGTATAATATTAGATACAATTAGATAAGATACAATAATAATAAGATACAATTATTAAAACATTTAACTACAACATTAAATCATTAAAAATAAAAGATAAATAGCGTGTAAGGAGATAGATATTATATTATATGATATAAATTAAAGTATATTGTTGATTAATCAGTATTTTTATAAATATTACTATGATTTTTCCGTGCAGAGTTACTCATCAAGTATATTCTTTTGGGTCATTAAATTCTTAAATCCCTTTTTATGGCCGCGATTGATTTTTTTTTATGTTATATTATTCTAGCATTTTATATATTTTTAATTTTATACTAAAACGACAACAACCACATATTTTTCAATCATGTTAGATTTTCGGGTTTCAATAAATTTACTATTGTTTTTTATACGTTATACTATTCGAAAATATGACATTAATCGATTAATAAATTATTGGACGGAAAACATTCATATATATAATAATAAATAAAGCAAACAATTAAAATAATATTGAGATAGCAGATGACAATACAAACTTTTTGATATTTTTAAACTACAATTTATGATCTCTTAAATTCTAAATCGAGACGGGCATAATCATTTTAACACGAATTAAGCGTATTTGGTAATATAGATTCAAGTGTTTATACTCGTTTATTCATATTTCACATGAATTTCTCGTGTTAATTTTCAAAATTAACCGACAAAATATACATACTTTTATTTTAATTAACATGGCTAACATCAAATTTTATAAAAAATCTTTTGTAAAAATATTGTATATTAACGTACTTATAATATGTAAAAGTGAGCGATGGAAGTTGAAGAAATAAAAAAAAAAAATGACAAGTACAACTTATTTTCCTAAGTTATAAATCAGAAAAAATAATTCAGTAATAAATTTATATATTTGCATTAAAAACAAAAATACATGTTCCCATTTTAAAATGTCTTATTTCAACTTTAAAAAAAAAATAAAATTCCAAGTTGAAATTATTTTTTGCGCACAATTCAGTGGTTACATAACTGCAATAAATTATGGTCTACAGTCGTACTGGCAATTGCTTGTTTTAAATAATACGAACTGTGTATATACTTTGGATATACTTTGGTGTGTAGCCCAATATTTGGAAAGAACGTGGCGCTAACAGGAATGGCTCTTTAAATCAAAAATAGTAGCGTTATGTACCGAAAAACCGTAAAATGTGCATTTAAAGTTTGAAACGTACGATTAAAAAAAAAAAAAAAAAAAAACCCCGGAATGAACGGAAATGTGCAAAATACGCGGTAATATCGCGAAACATAAACGACTACGACGAATAGCAACCGACTGTGTTTCCGAACAGAAACAAACAGACACGATACGACCTGCGCATAAATTCTATACCTAGCCTACTTTGTTATGTTTTCGAAAACATAACAGTTTACCTGGCCGGGTTCCGTACAAATTTGCCCGGCGATGATGGAAAATCGCGTTTTGTTTAAAAACCTTATCATCGGTCATCGGACGGGTCAAAATGCAAATTAAACCCTGCGGTACATGTAGCCGACCATGGTATTATTTGCGTCGCACTGTAATTAATAGCATTAAACCTGGCAATGATTCGGATTTCGGAAATTATTTATTGCGGAGTCCTATCACATTAACACGGACCGGCCATATTTTAATCACGGCACTGCATCCTGTGAAATGTCTATAATACGTATGTATGGCACACAGTCGGAATTATTATTATTGTCGAGAATATCGTTATTAATATTATACCGTAGTACGGGCAGAGCAGGCAGCGCATAAATCGCGTGACGCCGCGTATGTGCGTGTATCATTATTATCATTATTATCATTATTATTATTATTATTATTATTATTATTATTATTATACTTTGATTTTCTCTAAACAAAAAACGGGACATGGAAAAAATATATAAAATCACAATAATAATATTTTGTCGATGTCAGGACGGGCGTTCGAATGCCGCCGCTAAAATGATAAATCTCCCGTTGAATGCGGTCCAATTAATAAATTACATCAAATTACTAACCTAACCCCGTACTATGTATACGCATATAGATAATTTGAAATTGGCCATCGGTTGTTAGAATAACCCAGGGCCGTACCGGTAAAAGATTTTTAGTGGTGGGGGGTGAAAATATATAAAAAAAATTATATAACAGGTACTTCTCTTTTAAATATAAAATATGGAAAAAAAAAAAAGGTTTTCCCATTTTGCCGACTACAATCCTAATAATTTATAGTTTGCCGAATTAAAATTCCTAAATATCCTAAATCTAAATACTTCATAAAGGCGAATAAGCAAAAAAAAAAAAAAGGGGGCATCGACTTTTTGTACTATTCGCCGACTGAATTAAAATACGCCTTTAACACCCCTCTCCCCACATTCCCCCCCCCACCCGTCGGTATGGTCCTGATAATAGCTATTTTAACTATATGAAATACGTAGGTGCGGAGAACGGTCACGGGACGGGAAAAACAAAATAAAACGGAAGGATATATTTGGTTGGCTTCCACCTCATCCATAATTCGATTAATCATTATATGTGGCCGGTTAAACGATTTCCGAATAGGCCTAAGGATGAAAATAAATGACGATATATTTAGCGCATTTCATTCAATTTGCATGGATTGGACTCGGTCCAAAACGTTATTACGTCCGGGACCATGCCAGTGCCAAAGGGTTTGACCGTTCCAATCAACCGTGAATATCTGATCTCAATAGCTAGCAATATTTATCTTTGTGCGTCCGCTGCTCACTCCTTGGCTTCGTTACGTTTTTCATTATTCTTCGAGTCCGCTCGTTACGGTTCAAATATCTTGATTTTTCATTGTTTCTTCTTTTTTTTTTTTTTTTTATTCTAAAATACACGTTTCTTGAATTTTTTTGGGGATAACAATGCAAGTACAAAAAAAAATATCAGCTTCTCTCTACTGACGGCGTGTAAATCACTATTGAAATTTTAAATTCGATTTCATAGAACTCGAATATAAGTCGGTTTGATGTCCGATTAAAAACTAGATTGTACTTATAAAGCCACATTAAGACGGACAATGTATGTTTAAAATGACTATTACATAAAAATACAAATATTTATACTGAGTGACAAAAAAAAACAGAAAATTGTATGTATCGATTCGTATAGGGCACTGCTATTAGCTACTGTAGCTCATTATACATTTCCGGTGAACGTTACAGACGATCCTTTGATGGTGTTATAACTATAAATTATAATATTTATAATTAACTCAATACATATAATATATTAACAGAGGGAGGACACCACAGTTGTTGTAGATAGAACGGTTGACCAACGGCCTATAATTCACTTTTAATAAAAAGCATCTAAACATTTTTTTATCAAATTAAACAAACACTTAATTACTACTAGTGCTTTATTAAACTATATAATCAATATTCAAAAATAACATAATAATATCATTATCATAATAATTATATTATAACCACAAATTAACAAATAATATTCGTATTTTTCATTCTGATAATTTAATACTACATTATAAGTCCATGATTAAATATTAATATGATTGTGTGATACCGGGACAATAGAAAACAAGTTTTCTGCCGCCAAGTCGATATCACAAAATCAGTCACCATATTTTCGGATGCGATATTATCATAGTTATTTTATACCATAATAGACACTATTGTACTGCTCTAAGCTACTTATCATTGAAAACTCAGAATATCATTGTATAAACCATGAAGGCTAGAGATAAGGAGACCAAACTCTGTTTGCCGTCTGCAAAAAAATTGGTTCGACAAAACATCGTAAACTTATTTCTCCACCAGTCTGCATGACGGTCGATTCCGAAACACTATTTACACAAGATTAACCTGTATTATATAGGGACATACTTAATTTTTTTACCTTTCTAAAATTATAACTAAAAAGTTAAAAATCGTATTGAAATTATAATTACACTGTCGTATTCAATGCAAATTCATCTTTAAGAATAGATTACAAAACCAAATTAATCTTATTTATTTACATAATTAAGTATACATGTATATATAAATCATTAAAAAATGAAGTATTTTAATTATTTATGAAGACAAGAACTTATGCTCAAAATAATAATAGAATTAGTTTTAACTATGAAATAAATGTACATATAAATAGTAAAAAAGTGTAAAGTATTACTTATTTGTACACAAAGTGTTATTTATAAATAAGTAATACTTTACACTTTACATTATTAATTGAAAATATACAGATTTAATTATTCATATATTTTTTATTTTACTATTTAATATACTACTATACTATTTATTACATAAAAAAAATGTAATAATATATTCACTACTTCATTAATTAAAATAAAAACCATACTTTTTTAAATCTAACTATTATTTTATTTTCTATATACCTAGAAATTATTTTGTTATTAAATTAAAAACTGTCAGTGCTATTTTATACTTTTATACTATATACCGTGTATACCTGTGAGGCTGCAGTACCTATTAGTGGGTAATATTGTAGATAACGGTAATAATACAACTGAATATATTATAGAGAACTTTATTTTACCATAATACAATAAAAGTATTACCTACTATACCTACTAAGTTTTTTTTTAAATAACTTAACATCGGTGCTTTAATTATACTTTAATTTTTAATGCCGTCCAATTTATTAATTTTTTTTTCATTAGAATTACCAGTTGAACATCAAGGAGCGAAATAAATTTGACTCATTTTTAACCTTTTATGGAAATAATAGAGAATAAAAACACGTAAAACTATCAAATAATTCAAGACAGTAAGAAATGAAGAGAAATAGGGATTGTGGTAAAAACTATATACAAGAACACGAAAAAAATGATTTTTTTTATTATCATAATATTATTCATAAAATATTAATAAATCATAATATTTATAAATAATAAAAATACTTGATTTTTTTAATTATTTATATATACATGTATAATTTATTACCTACCTAAATAAATAACATTAATTTGGTTTTGTAATTTATTCCTAAAGATTAATTTGCGCTGAATACAATGGTGTAATTATAATTTCAATACGACTTTAATTTTTTAGTTATAATTTTATAAATGTAAGAAGTCGAGTATGTCCCTATCTTATATGGGTTAATCGAGCGCCAAGAGTGCTTCGGAATCGTCCGCCACGCAGAGTGGTGGATAAATAAGTGTATTTTTAGGAACATTTTTTGTGGTGGAGTTTGGACTTCTTATATCTGGTCTTCATGGTATAAACCTATTATCTTATAGAATAAACTCAGTAAAAAAATGATAAAATCGAATCCGAAAAAGTGGCAAATGATTTGGCCACCGCCCGCTATCCTATGATGTCTGTGTAAATTATTATCAGTCACCATTCTGTTTATTTTATTCTGTGATATTATTCTATTATTTATTTTAGCTTTAGTTATGAAAGTGATATTCTCAAAATATTATAACAAAATAGTTTGGAACCAAATATCTAAACATCTTTAGTAGGTACCCTCAAAACATTAGAACTAAGGTAGATATTTGTAGACTCTGCAGTAGGTATTTAATATGTTATTAAATATTATTAGAACAAAGTTAACCTCAAGTAACGTTTTAAAAAAATTTTGATAAGCTGTTTTGTCTTATTGAAATATTAAAATACTAATCTATCATATTACAGAAAAAATTCCAAAAATATTTTTAAAATTTCAAAAATATCAAAAAAGTGTTGGTCATTATATAAAACTATTGTGACACTAGGTATAGTAAATGAATACAGTGCAAATACAAAACAATTTTATTTTATTTAGTAATAAAAATGTTCAATATAATTAGTAATCACTATAGAACATCTTTTTTATTTTTATTTGTATCTGTTTTAGGTCATATTATAAAAAATAAAATAAAAAATAATAATAAAAGACTAATGAGAATACTGAATAGTTTTCAAATATCAAGATTTAAGTTATATTTTCAAATTAATTTAATATTTCTGTTGTTAAACTTCCTATTTATTGACAATTAAAATCAATTTTTTTACACAAACATTTTTAATATACACAGCATTTTTAATATTATTCTTGATGCAATAATTTAATTTCAATCGCAGTTTCACATTTATCATTAATATAATTATTTTTGATTAGAATATAAAAATAATCACACATATCCGTAAGTTAACAGCCAATCAGATGCTTTAACGCTTCAACGCATTTTGTAACCAGCCTATATTGGCTGGTAAGCGTAACCGAAAACTAACAGTCAATAATAGCATAGATCAGAGTTTGTAATATTGATTATTCTGTCTAACACTGATCGGAACGTAACTGATGATTGTAATACTAGCCTTTAGAGTGACGTAATTTTAATCTTGTATTGAATGTTTAAAAACTTTAAATGGCTATTATAAAAGATTATTATATTTTTATATTATATTATTGATTATACCTAACTATTTTTATTATATTTCATAAATACTGTTAGAGTGATGTAGTTATAATCATGTATTAAATTTTCAGGTATTAAAATCTATTATTTTGTCAAAAATATTAAAATGGTTATAAAAAAAAGTAGTAACTGCCGACTTTCAACATTTTTTAAATATAATTTTAAAAAAAAAGATACAATTAACATCGTATTAAGTTTTTAAGTCTTAGGGCCAGTTATACAGTTGCGTGATTAAACAGTGATTAGCTTAATCATCGATTATTATCATGGGTGTTGTACAGTGGATGGTTAAACCATGATTAGTTAATCAACATAATATGATGTATTTTACAATATTTTTATTGCTTTTATTTTACAGTTGGTACTAATTTATGCGAAAATTGTTTAATCAATCAGTTTTATCAATTATTTTTCCATTATTGTTGTTTGGATTTTGAATTTGAATGGTTTTTTATTTTGCTACTCATCGCATATTTATAACTATTTTATTTTTACGTGTCATTAATAATAATTATGAATCCTATAAAGAAAAATAGATCAGTAAATTTCACAGCAACTGAATCTGATTTACTAATTACGTTAGTAAAAAAGTACCAAGGCATCATTAATTACCTTAATATTTAAACAATAATTCTTTATATAGGTAATACATTTTAAAAAAAAATAAAGAAAAACTTATCAATAAATACGGGAACGGATCTGGTCGCCTATTAAATCAACAATGAATCGAACATTATTTTTAAACAATGGAAATCTGTTAAGAACTCATCATCTCTCCACCAATTAAAATGATCTGTACGAGGTTTGAAAATTTTTTGTTGCCTAGGAAGGCAATCATTATGGCTAAATAATCAAATTTCTCATACTCAAGATCAATATCGTCTTCAATAGAATTATCGTTATACATATTTATGACAAATAGTATTCAGTTTAACAAATTAAATTCAAATAAAAATTAACATTCTTCAATAAAATAATGGTAAATTGTAAATTTTTGCAAAATTCAAAATTAAACAAAAAACAATTTTATTTAAACACAATTTAAGATAATCAATCCAGAAATCATAGCTGATAACAATAATTGACCTTGATATAATCGCTGGTTAGTAGTTATCATAGTTTAACCGACCATATTTGGACGATTAACTTAACCAACTTTTAATCAGTGATTAAGCAGATGGATTTAATTAATCAATGAATAAACAGGCACTGTACAACGACCCAAATGTCTTAATCGTTGAAAAAGACTTAATCATAGTTTAACCGAGCACTGTACAACTGGCCCTTAATACTACAAAATTTGCCTATAAATGACTTAAATTTATCAAAAACTAAAAGTGGCAAAATAAGCCCAAATTTAAATAAAAATTAAAAATTAATTTACATAAATAAAGTATACAGTTACATATTGGGTAAAAATTTCAAGAATTTTGGTATATTAGTTTCGAAATGACGAAGAAATAAATAATCTCGATTTGACGGAATATTATTTTTGACATTTTTTCGTAATTAGTTGGTAGTTTTTCCTTACGCATTAAAAACTATTGAGAATATCGAAAAATGACTATTTAAGCTACAAACTAAATATCTTGCTATTGGAAACGGAGTAAGCTTGTGAAGATTAGTTCAAGTCTTGTAGTTAAAAAGTTGTATATAGAAAAATTATAAAACAAATATGCCTAATAAACATCATTGTAAAACTTATAGATTCCTAGCTACACTCAGAATCTAAAATATATGTCTTTTTAATAGAGAATTTAATGTAATTAAAAAAGTATTCATTGCACAATGATAATTATTGTAGTTCAAATTTAACAAAATTATTCTTTCCGTCTGAGCATAACATTACTATTACGTTTTAATTGATTTACATCATATATGATCGAAAACATCGGTAACTTCATATAAATATTTTGTTATAAATTACCATTGTTTGGTATTCATAAAACCGATCGATAAAAATTTCTGAAAAAAAAAAAACAATTTTTATACATTGCAATATTTTTAAATACGATACACCTTCATTTAAATCCTATTAAAACGCCCCGATAGAGAAAACTCTGCATCATGTATTCGGAAGAGAAAAATAATAAAAGAAAAACCTTTCTATACATTTGATCAAGTTAAGTGCCTTCGTTTTTAGAAATCTTTCTATGATTGATCACAACAGAAAACTTTTGACGGCTGAATGCCCAGCAAGATCGGTGGTAGAGTTACTCCTCCATCCTCCTATTCACGGCGATATTCTTAGGACTTAAAGAAGATATTGTTATAAATTCGACAATGAGATTTATGTTAAATTGTGAGAGTATAGTAGTAAATAGTTGTACGATAATGTTTTTTTCGGCTGCCGGAAAGCAGGGCATGTACTGAAAGAAAAACTTTCTTCATCGATTATCCAGTAATACGTGATTTCGTGATCCTTAAACCAGGGAATTACCGTGTCACTTCTGATGTTTTTTCATACTGATTATGCAAGAGCGTCGAATAAAAAAGTAAAGTTTACAACATAGTTGATACTTTTTTCTGGGGTTTACTTTAAAAAAAGTACGAGAAAGTCTGCATTTTTAACCACCCTACGACTTATAAATTAAACCAAATAAGTACCTCAGTAAGTATTGTTTTTTAAATTATTGTCTAGGTTCAGACCTATATACAAATAAATGTTTACGAACTTTAATAAAACAGAAAGTAAAACTATTTTATTTAAAAAATATATGTACACACATAATAGGTAAGCAGATTACTGTATTAGTTTACAATTTTTAATCAGAATGACTTTTACTCTACAGACTACAACGTCTAATCTATTCCTTCTGGCCCACAATTTATATTCAGTAAAACAAAATAAAATAATAACATAATTTAAAATCAATGTATTCCTCGCTTTAATCATAACCTAAAAATAGGAGCCAATAAATGTTTGTAGTAATACATTCGAAAATTCTATCATACCAATATTGAAAAAACATTATTTTTCTGCAGAGCAATAATGATAGATAGTAGGTATAATAACATGTATCGTTTATATATACCTATGTATACAATACATAGTACTTTATTGTTTGACTGCAAAGTATTATAAAAATACGATAGAATTCAAAGCATTCATTGAATGTTCTTAATAGAAAATAATAATATGCACTATAGTATAGAAAAATGTAATATAATGAATATATAAAACGCAGATTCAGTGAAAGTGATTTTGATACTGATGGGTAAATCGAAAAAAATTTTCATTTTTATGTACTATTATTATTATAATGAATTATAAATATAACATTATTCGAATAATTTTATTTTACATAGTGCTTACTGTCTATACCTTTTTACCAAACTTATCGCCAAATTTCGTTCAAATTTTATCTGTTTTATCTTCTTCTTCTTCTTCTTCTTCTTCTTCTTCTTCTTCTTCTTCTTCTTCTTCTCCTTCGCCTTCTCTCCCAACTATTTGGGGTCATATTTGGTTAACATTCTCATCTCAGTGACACTCATTCTCGGTTCTATCTTTCTATCTACTACCCAATATTCTGTTCCATACATCATTGCAGGTCTCACCACTGCCTTATAAAATTTACCCATTGACCTAATAGGGATTCTTTTATTACACAGAATACCTGACGCTTCTCTCCACTTCGTCCATCCACACTTAATCCTGTGTTTCATATCCTGTTCGAAACCCCAATCTTTCTGTACAACGGACCCTAAATACTTGAACCTCTCCACTTCTCCCACCACATCCCTAATTTACTTTAATTCTAGCCTTTCCCTATTCCCTCTGTGTTCCCTTTCACCAAAATCATACTCTATATATTCTGTTTTACTCCTACTAATCCTTAGTCCTTTACTTTCCAGAGCTTCCCTCCACTCTTCAAGTCTACCA
>JAIPRL010006666.1:0-26366 GCA_025469235.1 Pemphigus obesinymphae
ATTTAAACATAATTTATTAATATCTATCATATTATACATCGTAAATCAATACATACCTACATGCAATGGTGTATGATCTACTCATTCCCATCACTTATTTATCTGATGCACAAAAAGTCATAGAATTGTATAGAATTGATGTGCATCAATTCTTTACAATGAAGTAATTGACCGTATTCGTAAAAAAATTGGTGAGCGCCCAATTTATGTTTCAATTGATGAAACTACAGACGTTGACGGAAGGTACGTATCTAATGTTGTATTTGGTCTTATGCATGAAGAGAAATGTTTTAAGTCGTATTTATTGACTTGCGAGGAACTTTCAAAGTGCAATTATCAAACATTAGGGAAATTATTTCACGATGCTTTAAATATACTTGGCCCAACGACATTAAATATAATAAAGTTTTTTATTTTTAACTGACGCTGCACCATACATGGTGAAAACGTCTAATACACTAACTGCATTATTTCCAAATATGATGCATGTGACATGTGTAGCCCATGGTTTACACAGAGTGTGTGAAACAATAGACTTGAGAAAAGACTTACTCTTTTACTCAAAAGACTTGAGTATCCGAATATAGATAATATGATAAATTGTGTAAAAAAAGTATTTTTAAAAGCTCTGAGTCGTGTGTTGAAATTTCGAGAATTATTTTTGCCTCCATAGCCAAAAGTTACCCGATGGGGAACTTGGTTAGAAGCCGCATCACGGTATAGAAGATATAAGTAGGGAAACTTGGCAAAATTCCTTTGTTATTTTTCTATCCAACTTTCTTATCTTATTACAGCTGGCGGAAAACAATTTATCACTGTTATTGATAAGACATTGTAATATCCACATGATAGTAAATGTAAAGGAATGAAAAATTATATTATAAAAATATAATATATTCTGTGATTATTGGTACATGTTAAATAATAATTAGACAGTTTACTGGTAAAATTATTTTTTATTAAGTATATTATTGTTATATTCATTTTTATTAATTGAAATTAAATTGAGTGTGTTTGTCGATGTTTCTGCACACTGATGTTAAGACATGAACTGTGTGAAAATGTGTAGCACATTTATTCTGTTTTCTATAATAATTATTAGGTAACTATGTTCTTCAATTGTAGGGACTCCATTTATAATGGATAAGAAAGCAGCGGCTATAATAGAGATGATCATGTAGTGACAGACAGAGGCAGTGGACATATAAGCTAATTTATGTAGCTTGTTGGATAAAAATGACATGGAGAGTACTCCTTTCTTCAATACCTGTAGAGGTGGAGATTTGTCCATTCAAGTCAAGAATTTAGGAACTGGAACTGGATAGATGCTGGGATCCCAAGTAGCATGCAAGTCGGTTCTCTACTTTGTATGGAAGATACGGTGTCAAAAAGTCAAAAACAAAAGACGACTATATATAAAGGTTTTAATAAATAAAATATAAAATACAAATATTAACAATGTCTCCAAATTAATACCTTTCTCTTAAGTGCATCCTTGTTATTTTTAAATCAAAATTTATGAACCTAAGTGTAAAATATAAACGCATTCTTGTATACAAATTAATTAAATATAAAAATGGAAAAGATGGACATGGATGATGAAAACTAATTTTTAAAAACTCTTTTATAAATAATTTCAATACATTTTCTTTTATAATAAATTGTTCGAAGTTATTTTCAAATGCAATTTCTAATTTGCACATATACACAAAAAACTCGTCATGAGGCATTCTCAAAGATCCAAATAAATTATAATCATTATATGCTTTAAAACGACAATATAAAGTAGATGTATCTAAATTGTTATTAGCAATACTGAAATCTATACAAATATCGCATGAATGTTTTGTTAAGCATTTCTTTATGAGGTATCCACATTTATACCGAATAGAATTTTGTTCTGCTGTATGAAATCTATATTCCAAATCAAAATCTTGTAATGTTATTAAGGTACTTTCATAATTAATATTTTCTGCTGAGTTATTAATTGCACTAATTTCATGAAATTTTAAAAGCGTTTCTGAAAAATCTTCTGCACAATTTTCTCCACCTGTATGAATTATAAAATTGGTAGCAAAAAGTTTCTTAAATGCTCGACTAAATTGAATTGGAATGGGATTTATACAATCACCTGATTGTTTCCTAGCGGATCCAAAAAAATTTTCTACAAAGTCTTGGCTAATTCTTCGAGTATATACAAATTCAAAATTATTTCCTTTTAAAACATCCCAAATTCCCAATAATGAACTAATACTAATCAGCCATGCATTTACAAATTTAATTTTATTGGTATTATCAATTCCATTTTTACTAATAAATTTTAATTGTTTTAAATAATCAACTATATTACATATTTAAAAATGTAATTTGTTGTTGACTTCCCACAAATGCTTTGTTCATAACTTTTGGCCCCTCAACAGATGATGAATTAAATAAGTCAAAAAGTTGATCAAAATTTTTAATATATGTAACTGTCGGGTAAGCTGAACTGGGTATTTCTTTTAAATTAATATAAGTTTCCAAAGCAGCAGCTACTGTATTACTTAGAACTTGTACAGCTAATTTAACTTTCATTTTTTCAGAATGTACTGGATAAATATGTGATTTAGTTAATTTTGGTGCTAATTTATTGTGTCTATCTAATTCTATTGATCTAAGGGTTTCTATATATTTCCATTGTATCACTTGATCATTTAAGAGAACATAATGATTCTGTAAATTATTTCTTGCTGCTTTTATTAGGTGTGAAGTGTCAAAGAAATAAAATACTTTTTGATTATTAATAAAAAAATAAGATTTTTCAGGAGTAATATTAAGAAGGTTAGAGAGAGAAATATTACTTGAACCCATATCTCTTACTACACCAACAATTTTTAAGTCAATATTTTGACATTTAGTTATAGCAGTCTTTATAATGTTTAATAAATTTGTTGGTGGGCAAGTAGAACCAACAAAAAAGTATGCTAATGGTTGTTTCCAATTACAATAAATTCCTTTTATCATTAAGACTAGTACATTTTTTGCTACGTTTAAAGATTTTTCCTCACCCAAATCAACCAATCCAACTACATTATCATCAGAAACATTATAAAATACATTTGATTTAATGGACATTTCATTAAAACATAATAATGAATATTTAAATTCCGGTCTCATTTTATCTGTTTTTATTTTAATTGTGTCAAACATGCAATCAATAAACCCAGCAGAAAATTTTATTGCTTCAGTTGTTTTATTTAGTGTACGTTTAGTAGGTAAAGTGAAAATTTTCGATAAAGTTCTATAAGCTCTTGGGCTTGAAAAATAAATACTTAAACAATCTTGCTTAAATTTAAATGGATACCTCCTCCCCCTCTTTTTTTTTTTAAACAAATCCACTTGGATTTGAACAAATTTTGATGCTTTTTGTGGTAAGAATTTATCACATAACAATTTAAACATTTTAGTGTCAACTTTATTTATAACAGATTCTGGAGTAGATTCATTATACCCTAACTTTCTTTTGAAATACATACATTTATTTCTATCTTTTTTTACCATGGCTCGAAGACGAGTTTTTCTTAGAGTTTCGTTAGAAAAATATAATGGTACTTGTATCCCTGCATCTTTGACATTCACTATAGGAGGAGAAGAGTAAATAGCTTCACCTGAAATTAATATTTAAAAATATTAATGTTATATATACTTAATATTCAATAAACTATTAAAATATAAAACTATTAAATTTGTATTGGATACATTTATGTTGTACTGTATAAAGCATATATATATATATATATATATATATAAACTAAATGTTAAAATAGTTTATACTTATTGTTGTGTTATTATTATTATATTGTATTATTATTTTATATTATTATATCTATTTTTCTTTTCTTTTGTAAATAAATTATATTATTATTATTATTATTATTATTATTACAGTTAAACACTTCAAAATTACATTGTGGATTTTGACTTATAGAAACATCACAGTCAGGGTTTTGATCATTTGGACAGACACTACTGGAACTTTGGTCTGTAGACACATTAGCAATCATTGGGATTTGGTCTTCAATTGCTAACTCAGTCAGGAATAATGTTGGTACAGCGTTTGACTTTAACATTTTTTTACCACCTTTTGTAATTTGGTACATTTCATCTGCAAAGTGTACACTACATACTCTATAATAAGAATTGTTCATTTTTGCTGCCCCAAATTGATGAACAAATTGAAGACAATTACAAGCAGCTGCCCATTGAAAACATCTTTAAGAACATAAGAATTTCAATTAAATCTAATATAACATTATAGTTACCTTAAATTATATATAAGAATACTTGTTACCTATTATTATCTTTTGGAAAACGAAAAAAACTAACTAGATTTGTTTTTCTTGACTCATTTCTACAATTCTGTACTATACAGCGATTTCCTCCAACCATTTTTGTATTGAAATAATCATGAACAATATGAAAAATATAGAAATCGTAAGTATATAATAATATAATGAACCTATTCTGAGTATTTTCTTTTCGTAAATTATACCTTACTATTTTTGAATTCAACATTTTTTTCCATGAATTGTTTAATTCTTCCATGAAAAATACGCCAGGTCTCTTGTATGATAAGAAAGTGTGCCTACTCAATAAAGATGAGTTTCCCTACTTATATCTTCTATACCGTGATAATAATATAAGATTATTGATAAAAATTAAATAGCATTAATAAAATTTATCATATAATATAGTTTTGTGGTGTAGTTATGGGTAAATTAAATAAATATCACAATAAGTAAATTAAACGTATAATAACAGTGATTTATGGTTTAATTTAATGGACATTTGTTTATTTGCATGCATTATGATAATTTAAACACAAAATGTAATAAAAATCAATTATTATTAACACAATATTCACAATTTAGTCACAAAAAATAATAATTATGTTGCCTAACAAGAAAACCAATAATATCATAAATGTTGTAAGTTCGTTATTTTAAAATTTTCAATAAAATTATTAGTTTTATAAAATGTATAGATATTTGTATTTATTATACATTCATGGATGCCCATAAGTTATAATTCATATAGGGGAACTTATGGTCGTTAAAACATTGATTTTTTTTTATATTCTTCTTAGGAGACAAAAATGTTGACCTTACTCCAGTCTCCAACCTCAATTGGCATCCATGTATACATAATACATAATACAAAATATATATGTAATGTAAGTAGGTATTGTATAATACCTACCTACTTTTTATTTTTCAAATATAAATTGTATTAAATATTTTTTTACAGGGTCTTTTATTAGTGACCGTTTATGTTTGGTCTTATGTTGTTGCTACTGCTCAGTTGATTCATGAACGAACATCATCTTGTAATTAACATATGATCACATCTGCAATATTCTTCTAGACCTAAAATTTTTAACATGGATTCAACAATTGCAGAAGAACCAATTAATCAAAAATCAACATTTGATTTGTCATTTAAAACTAAATTAAATGAAATTAACAATATGCTAACTAGTATTGAAAAAAACAGTAATGAAGAAAATAATATTAAAACTGACAATTTCCAAGACATTCTGAAAAAAATAGGCGAACTTCAAGAATTTGTAAATGATTCAAAAACATTTTTACCCGCTTATAACATGAAAAAATGTTCAAATGAAATCAAAGAGGTAACAAAGTGTTACGAGCAAATGCATGAACAATTATTACCCAAAAAGAAATTTGCTTTTGGTAAACGAGCTACTAAATCAGTTGTAAAAGCCAAAGTTGAAGATACATTTGAACCAATAAATAAATTACAAGTTTATAAAGAAGATTACGGGTTTAGAAATTATTCTAATGAAAATCTAAAACTTACAGAAGATCAAACTTTTTTAAAAGATATAGCTCTAGATGTATTAGACAATTGTAATGTCTTTATTTGCGGTACACCTAGTACTGTACGCATATCTTCATTATCAATGTGTAAAGTATTCGCTTGTGCAAGTACTTCAATTTTTGTTGAAAATTGTAAGGATACAATATTTGTATGTGCGTCTCAACAGCTACGTATTCATGATACAGTTAAAACTGATTTTTATATATATGTTACAAGTAGTGCTATAATAGAAAACTGCAAGCAATTGCGATTTGCTCCTCTTTCAATTAATAGCCCATTAATAAAAAAATCATTTGAAATGGCTAATTTTGATGAATTGAATAATAATTGGAAAATTGTTAATGACTTTGATTGGTTATCATCGTACGAGTCATCACCAAATTGGTGTGAAATACCAGAAGAAGAACGAAATCAGCCTTTAGTAGACGAAGGAAACAATTGAAAATTGCATAGTTGGAATGTACTATTTTAATATACCTAATATTTTTATTTCATTACTAACTAAAATTTAAGTTTTATATACTATTTATTTATATTTCATCCTCAAAATATGCTTACAAAAAATTGTTATTTCACAATTCAAAAATTATTAGTTAGAAAAAAATATATTGTAATATTAGAGTGTAAGAGAAAAATGACACTTATTTATAATAATTAATAATCTTATACCTAATTTCAATTAAAAACAATTTGTAAAATAAATGAACTACTACTACTACTACTAAGATTCTAAGTTTTATAGGTGAAATTGGTCTAGGCTTGTGTAAAAATTTGTAACTGCAGTCTTCATTTTTTTCAATAAACATTAGACACTAGTACAATCAGTGTTGGGGTAAGTCACTTTTAAAAAGTAACTAAGTTACGTTACTAGTTACAAAAGAAAAAGATAACTAGATTATTTTTTTGTCACCTAAATACAAAATTAATAGCATCACATCTAATGTAACTAGTTACAGTGACATTACATTTAATATTTTTAAATATGTAAAGTCAAAATATAAATATAAAATATAAAATACCAAAAATTCCTTTATAATATAATATAATATGTGTACTTCTACCCGTTATAAAATCGTTGAAATATTTGGTGTAATAATATGTCATCATCAGTTTCAAAAAAAATTATTAGAATTAATTTTATTTTTTATTTATAAAAATGTAATAACACGTTATATTACAAAATTACTTAATAATTATAAGTTATTCATATGCAGGGCCGGTGCTAAAAAATTTGTGGGGGTCATTGGAGTAATTTTGCCATTTTACTTTTCCAAAAAAGTAAAAATATCATCAATAAACCGTCTAAGTACTTCCTTCAAAATAGTAAATAAGCAAAAGAAAAAAAAGGTATACTTTTTTTTGTGCTGACTGGACTTGATTTTGTTTAATTTATTTTTTCAGTGAGGGGTTGCCACAACCCCCTAAACCCCATTTCCTGCTGGTCCTGCTTATACGTTACTATGGAAATTAAATAACAAACTTACCATAACAGTACTTATTTATTATAGCAGCTATGTTACAGTAATGAGTAACTTCTGTTACGTAACTATCCAATATTTAGTACAATAACAGCATTATTGGAGTTAATCTTTCTTTTAGATAATAGTCATCATACTCAAGGGCTAGGGTTTGGAATTTATTATAATTAATATTAAATAAAAAAAATTTAAAATTCCATTATATTGTAAAATATGAATTTATAATTTAATAAAAAAAATACATAGACAATTTTGTTAATACCATAGGTTAGTCATCGTTTAACATCACTCCGTTTAACATTGTTAAATTTTAATAAATTCTTCATGTTTCTTTTAAAATTAAATTAGTTTTGATACTATGTCATTTTTAATAGCAAATTGTAGCTTTAATCTACATATTTAATTGTGTATTCACTATATTATTAATATAATATACAATTATTTAATCACATTATTACTTTATTTTCTGATTAATATTGTATATTATAAGAATTCTAATCCTGATATTAAACGAGAACTTACTATAATTAAATATATCAATACAATATATAATAGCTGAGTATGTTTATTTTTACATTAAAGTAAGTATTTCTTGTAAATAATATTCCCAAAACCAGTCTTATATCAAATTTGAGTATATTTTCTTATACTCTTTCAACCAAGACAGCAATACCTTGACCTCCACCAATACAGGCAGAACCAATTCCATACTTGAGATTTTTACGTCTAAAACAAAAATAAAAATGTATTGACTAAGTTTATTATAAATTAATCATATTGTTAGACGTTGATTCCGTAAATGTAATATTTTATGTTACAATTTAGTTGATAAAAGTTAATAAATATTTATGTATGAACAACTCTATGTACATATTATTACTATAATTATTATAGTATTACATTTTTATATACAATGCCTATTAGGTATACTTGCATATTAAATATAGTTCATTTTAAATAAATTAGGAAGAATTTAAAGTTTATACTTTTTACTAGAAAATTAGGTAAAAAATGTAAAAAAAAATCTATTTAAATTTTCACAGAAATGTAGGAATATAAGATATTTGATACAGTTGAATTATAGTTTATTTTATTTTTTTCATTTATAATTGTTATTTAAATTTATTAACTAATAAGGTTAATTTATTTTAATGATAGTATTATAGGTAGGTAATGTATGCATATCAAAATTACATAATAGATACACTACAAAAAGGTCAAGTTATATATACACTTCCTGGTTTTATAAAGAATAATAATATGTGTTAAAAAAATGTAATAACTTTTTTACCTGAGTTCATGGACGAGATGACTTGTAATTCTAGCTCCTGATGCTGCTAATGGATGACCAAGTGCAATAGCACCACCATTTACATTTAATTTTTCAATATCAAGATTCAATTCCTTTTGGCAAGCTAACGTTTGAGCTCCAAATGCCTCATTAATCTAAAAAAACATTAAATGTCAAACCAATTAGTATATTTTGTCATATTAATTTAATCATTTAGATTACTTCAACTAAATCAATATCATTAAGAGTTTTTCCGGCTAGGCTCAATAATTTTGAAATTGATGGAGATGGGCCAATACCCATTATGCTTGGATCAACGCCTACTACTGAGTAACCAACTAATCTTGCCAAAGGAGTTAGAGAATGTTCCTTCAATGCTTCTTCACTAGCTAATATGACAGCTCCAGCACCATCACATATACCCTAGTTTAAAAATATTGAAATCTATTTAGTATATATAATATTATAATATTCTGTAATAGTCTTATAAGTAATAATATTACAGAGTATACTTACTGATGCTGAACCTGCAGTTACAACACCATCTTTCTTAAAAACAGTAGGCAATTTTGCCAGTGTTTCAAGGGTTGTTTTTGGTTTTGGATGTTCATCAACATCAACACTTACATCTGCCCTTTTTACTTTTATGGTCACTGGGGCTAATTCAGCACTGAATACATTGTTATCCTGAGCTAAAAACATATTAAGTGTTATTATTTAGTTATGAAATGTACAACAATTTTTTGATAATTTAATTATTGTTACCTTTTTTCCATAAAGTTTGTGAACGCAAAGCATATGCATCCACTTCTTGCCTCGTAACTTTATACACTTCAGCTAATTTTTCTGCAGTCAATGCCATTGGTAATTTACAATATGTATCGGTTAATCCAGTCCATAGACTGTCTTCAAAAATATATGGTGCTCCAAGAGGTATTCCAAAACGAGCATTACGGACAACGTGTGGAGCTTGACTCATATTATCCACTCCTCCAGTTAATACAACCTTTGATTCACCACAAATGATACTCTAATGAAATATAAAATATATATTTTATAAAATGTAACATAAACATGAAAATACTAAACTATACCTATATATTTCAAATTTTTATTGTTCAATTGTACAATACCTGTGCTCCATTCACAATTGACTGGAATCCGGATCCACATAACCTATTAACACCCAATGCATGTCGGTCTTGTGGAATTCCACTATGAAGAAGTACATGTCTAGGTAAAAATGCACCATCTGAAGATGTGTTCTATAAATTTTAAAAAATATAGGTCAATTTAAACTAGTTTTGAAATTAATCTTTAAATACTTTGATCCTATAGATAATAAATGTAATATTGATAGCATACCTATGTCCTATGATCATACTATAATAATATATTTAACTAAATACATTATACTAACTACATACCTATAGGTATGAAACATCAATATAAATATATCAAAATTAAAATTATGTAAATTAACTTACGACTAGAACATTACCGATTACAACAGAATCAACAATTTTTGGATCTACATTTCCAGCTGCAAGTGCAGCTTTTGCAGCTACTACTTGTAGTTCAGTAGCTGAAGTTTTTGCAAATTTTCCACCATATGTACCAAATGGAGTTCTCTTAGCAGCTACAATAAAAATACCTAAGACCAACAATATTTTATAGATTTCTTTAAATTTAATTATATAACTATTATTATTTAGTTTACCTTTTGTTAATGTCATTTTGTGTGATTTAAGAAAAATAATCTATTAGTTACGTAATAGAAGTTATAGAAAAACACTTATATTCACTACCGAGTACTTGTGACCACTGGGCACTGTAATGAAATGAATAATAAATGAAAACGTTATTGTTTTGGCATTGTAACACTTTTCGAGTTCCAAAGTCGTATGATTAAAACCTGATAAAGACGAAAAATACTGAACAGCTGTTGCGCTGTGTTTCATAATAACATACGACTACACGAGTATGTTTATACAATTATATTATTATTATAGTAGTTCCCGTTTTGTACTTCGTGTTATGTCACTGATTCTACAAGTGTCTAAACAAACACGTCATTATGACGTCAAATATAAATAAGAAAAACAACAGGTATACTTTATACTTAGGAGTTAGGTTTGTTATTTTTAGCTCATAATTTCATTATGCTTTAATAAATATAGGTATCAAAAAATAATTGTTCCATTTATAAGATAATACGAAATATTTTTTTTAGATTACCTTGAATTTAATCTTTTTTTTTTATAAAGATTGGGGAAAGCGTAGTGCATTTTTGCAGCGGTGGTTATACTGCAGATTACACTAATAATAAATATATATGATAATATTATTATATTATATAATGAACAAAAAAATTTGAAAAAGTGCAAAAAATTATTTGGAAGCAAAAAATTTGAATCGAAGATTCAGCACATGACAACAAAGCTTCCATTAGACTACGTAGACTAGGTACTGTAGTAAAATATAAAAAAACATGCCTTTTAAATGAATAATTCAAACGATTTTATCAATTATTGATAAAATCGTTAAATTTCAATTTGATATAACTTTAAAACCAAGTCCGAACGCCAAATTCTGACATCACCATTATATTTTTGATCAAAAATACGTATACAAAAAAAAAAAAATGCCAAACATTTTTCTGTGCAAAATAATGAAAAATACATTTTAAAGTGGTTTTAGAGTTAGGCATAACATGTATTATAAAATGTATAGATGACAACACTTCAGAAATAACCTCATTAAGGTTTTACAATATTTTATATATTCGTTGGTCGTTGTCAAAAATATAAAAAACAATTTATTTACATTTTTTTATACTACTTTGAATAATAACTTTTTTTACAACTAATATTTAAAAAAATACCGATGAGATTGTCTTCTAAATTTTGCCCTCCTCCTCCATACATTTTATAATAGTTGATTTAACGATGAAATACTTTTCAAGTTTTTTCGTCTAATTTTTGTGAATACATTTTTACCAATGAAAAGCGTAAAGTCCTTTTATTCTGTTTAATATTTACATATACACACATGTATATAAATAGTGGAGTGATTAGAGTCAAAGACGTAGCCTGTGGGAGGGCTAAGGGGGCTATAGCTCCCCTCCATTGGCTGTATTTTTTTTTTTTGCAATTTATGCTAAATTGATTGCAATTATTCAATGATAGTTGAAGTTCTGTTATATTCTGTGGTTGTAATTTTGTTAATAACAATTATTATAAAATGGATGATAAAAGAAAAAAATTTATAAGAACACAATCATTAAAATGTAATAAAAAATAACAGTTCAAAGAATACGACGTTTTTCAAATGTTTGATCAAAATACTCCTAGAAGACTGCAGTTAGCAGTTTGGGGATCCTAATTGTTAAAATAAAATATATATTATTAAAATAACAATATTTTATATATTATATAATACAAAATTAATATATATTATAAAAAATATGTCTAGAATATTCACAAAATGTTTATAAAGGTAAAAAATAGTTTCGTCTATAAGTCATCGTCAGATTAATTCATGGCTAAATATTTAGCCATGGGTTAACCTAAATCATTACCTACCAAGAGGACGTTACATATGCGTTTTTTAAGGAGTATATTAAGGGATATTGGCACCGGTTTGGAGTCGATCGGACAATGTAGGGGGGCTGCGTGAAGTTGGCCTCACCATCACTAAAACATCGATAGTGGCTAAAATAATCGGTTGCAAATTATAAAAACTTGGTTGCAAATAGTTGCAAATTAGTTGCAAAATATTGACACTGGTTTGGAGTTGATCGGACAATGTGGAGGGGCCAACTTAACGCACGTGTTCTATATAGACAATTTTTATAAAATTTTAAGAAGAATAAAAATTTTATCATTTAAAAATATTTAAGTGCATTTTAAAAGTAATTTAAAAATAGATCTGTGTTCGAACCATTTTTTATTGTTGTGTAATCACAATATTTTTAAACAAAACTCTTTTGCGAAAAAACATTTTGTTCTCAGGCTGTAGTTATAATTAAAAAATTTAATTTTTGAAAATGCGATGTGTGTTATGTGATATCTTTTAACATAAACATATTATTAATAATAAAAAAAAAAAGTAGTTTACAACAATTAAAAACTACAAATTAATAACACATAAGTCCGTTATTTATCAAAAAATTAGAAACAATATATCGTCCTAATTAAGTCCTAATTAAAATGACCAATATTCATAGTTGATTATTTTATAGTATAAAATAATTCAAAATATTATTTATATACCATTTTGAAGTATTTGGTGGAAAATTAGTAAATAATTGATTTTATAAACACATTTATGTGTCTCCTGAAAATTGATTTTTTTGACATACGATGTATTGTAGTATCACCGTCGCTGTTGCCGTATATGATAAACGATAGTGTTCACAGTGGCGGATCCAGGGGGGGGCAAAGGTGGCATTTTCCTTTCCCCCAAACACATTTTTTATATTGTTTTTACTATACTTTATATGATTTATTATGTAATATAACATGGAATAATCTTAACATGTTCATGTTATACAATTTCAGGCTTTTGCCCCCCCCCCCCCGAATCTAGTTCTGAATCCGCCATTGAGTGTTCAGTATCGTTTTACATTTCACATACACGAATATCATACTTATACAATTATACGTATTTTTAAAAAAATATGAAACGAAAAAAAAAATCCGCAATTCTGTTTTTAACAAATATTTTCTGATTGCCTCGCTAAACACAATGGCCTAAATAAAACATGATGTTCTTTATGTCAAACTGATTTTATTTATGTTTTTTATTTTAAAATTACTTGTACCTATGTTCACCTCTAATGTCAATTAAATATTAAATACAAATCCACGGAAAATGATTATTATTTTTTTCTTTTTTTTTGGTAGATATAGTATATTCGAAATGGATTTGTAAATAGTGTAAACATGAAAAAAATATAATAAATAATATAATTAATTAATACATTTTTATTTAATTTAAAAGTAAGACTTGTAAGAGTCTTGCAGTCAAGTCTTGGCCTTTGTCTTGGTCTTGCATTACAAGTTTTGGTATTGCATGATGTCTAGCTTTCAATTTTGCTAGTATTACTAAAATCATATATCAATAAATCAATAGCAACATTACTAATATAGGTAGGCACGTAACTAATATTACCGGTACATACGGCTGTCAAAAAATTGTACTTTGTAATTTTAAAATATAAAGATGAAAAACAAAAATAACATTATTTAGCATGGTACCTGGCCGTTTTTCATTACCTATAGTCTATATATATTTTATTTAAGATGAATAGTTATTTAAACATATAAAAAAAATTATTTTTAACAACTCATATAGTATGGGAAGGTGGGACAAGACGATATTGTGAGGCAAGATGGCATACTTTAATTTTAAATGATTTCTATGGTGATATCTACCAGATGATTGTACTAATTTATTCATTAAAAAATTACAATATAGTATTGTTGACAATAAAACATACAGCTGTTATATTTTTAAGTCTATATCATTTTACCATATTACTATAGCGACCGTCACAGATCGTGTTTTTGTTTCTTCGAGATTAAATTGAAAATTTTGTAAGTAAAATTATTATTATTATTATTTAGTTATAAAACTTTTATAATAGAAAATGTAGTGCTTTTTTTAAATATATATTTCTTAATTTATTTAATTATTAGAGATTCGTGTAAATTCAAATAAGTTAAAAAAATATCATATGGGGAAAAATGGGATTCTTCATACGGGGTAACACGGGGAGCTACCGTCATACTCTAAAAGTTATATCACAAATTAATTTAAATAATTATAATATTTACAAGTCTATGAAAACTTCCATAATTATTTTAAGTGTTAGTCACATTAATAAATATTAAATAGTAAGAATGAATAAGTTAAATCAAACATTAAAAGGAAAATATGGTAACCTAATTTAGTCAAAAAGTTAAATAATTTAATTTTCTTAAATGAGTATATAATTACATCGTTTAATTGAAAATATTTTTTATCTATATTGAGAAAAAAATCGTTTTTATATAAACATAAAACTATAGGTACCTATTTAACTGGACGAGATTAAACAAAATATTACAATAGGTACCTACATGTAAAAAATAAAACACATGTATTAAAAATCGGTCAGATGTAGTTTGCTAGATAATATTGTTAACTATCATTTGTTTTGGTTCATATTTTTATAACATGTTTTTAAGTTAACAAAAATGAGAAATACTAATGCGAGTTATTCATTGAAAATGTGTAGGTGTGGTTTTTAGTGTATGTAGGTTCCTACTGGGAAAATGAAAAAATGAATTCTTAGAAGTACCATTTAGAATGAATTTATTATCAAAAAAGTTCTGTATTTCAAAACTCTTAATCAAATCCTTCTACCCGTAAAAAGTTGTTAAAAAAAAAAATATATAAATAATAATGATAATCAAAAAAATAAATATAATTTGTAAAATAATAGATTTATTGATCCACTCAAAATCTAAAATCGAATAGATAATGACCCTCACACTCCTAAAATACTTAGATAGAGTGTATATATATATATATATATATATATATATGTATATGACTTAAATACTATTATGGGCTATGGTGTAAAGTATTCTCGTTAAATGTTTATATAGATTGAGATGATTTAGAAGAATATAAATCCCGATTTATTAATCTAGATTTAGTTGTCCGGTCACTAGTGTACTTAATAGGAGATGCGAATATACCTAATCGAATATATCTTTTTAAATTATAACTATTTATTACAATACATACAATACATATTACAACATATAATATATATATATATATATATATATTATACATCAATATATGTCTGATAAATGCTAATATATATTTATATATATAGCGCAAATAATTTACGGGTATACGGTATGCCTAGGTCAAGGTTTTTTTTTATACGCTTGCCAAAGTTATAGATGTAAAAATACGAAATATATCTATTAGCTTAAAAAAAAAAGTTATATGTAACTCCGAATGTCACTCTTTATTACCATGTCGCAATAAATAATGATATTAAAAATATATGTAATATACGCTATTACCTGCAGTGACATAAATAATACGACGTAGGCAATACGGTTACAAAATACTCAGCTATATCGAATACAGGGGCCAATCAATTAATCGTTAATTTTTAGTATACAATTTAAAAAGAAATTTAATTTTAGCGTGGATACACATTCAAAATTTTATTTTTCGAATTTTCAGAAATTATGATCATTACTTTTAAAAACATACAGAAAATGGTCAATTGAATATATTAATTTTAAATTAGATTTATTAAAGAAACAGCAGACTTTTTGGATTTACAAATCAGCAAATTGATTTTTTTTTTTAATCGAATGATGCTATTTTAGTTATAGATTTATAATACATAGGCACATGGAAACTTTATTTGTTACTTTTCCTATTTATAATCAATTTTCCGTTAAAAGGTAGTTTTCCTTTACTAAGAAAGAGTAGTACTACAGGAATATAAAAAAATAACCTCTCGAAGTAGGTTACCACATATAACGAATTTGCTATTAAAATGTATTATTATTTATTCTAAAATTCCTAATCAACTCCATCTACACAAAAAGTTTTTCCAGAAAAAAATAAGCATCATTGTAAAACTAGATACTAGCTTACTCGCTTCATTTAGAATCTAAAAACACCACAGGGGCACATCTGTCTGCGTCATTTGCCCCTGTAAATAAGCCACTGACTACATGGTGACATAAGATAATAAAAGATCATTTAATATTACTACAACCCTCCCTCCTCCAAAAATATCCTAGGTCCCTCACTGCTTATACCACAAATTTTGTAATAACAGTATGAACTTTTTAATTACAATTTTAAAAACATTTCAGATATATAAATTACCACGATTTTTCTTTTATAAATTCACGAGGCCTATTATCACCTATACGTCCCATTTGTTGTTTTTTTAAAAAAAAAAAAAATAATAATAATTAATAATACTTACCTAATAATAGTTTATTTCAATATACACCAATTAACGAAATTGAAAATTGTTTGAACCTCTAAAAATTTGTATTCTTTATTGAAATTTTAAAATTTCATTTAATATATATAATTTTCTGTTTTGAATGTAAATCACCACAAATAAAATACCTAATAATTTAATTATTATTAATTTGAAAAATATAATGTCTGATAAGACATATAAAAAAATAAAAATAAAATTATAATTTTATAATTTATCAGTGTTGTATTATTGTTATTTTATTTATATTCCATAGTCCACACTAATTTATATAGTAATTAGGTATAATAATGTAGATATATTATTATTTATTGATAATATATAGGTACTATAAATACTGATGACTGATCAAATATTAGTTTATGATCATTATTATAATTTATAACACTTATAACTATTATTGTTATACTACTTACCTATATATAATATAAGAATATTTATTATATGATATGTAGAATATCTGTATGAAATTAAACCAAAATAAAAAATCAACGGCATCGATTGTATTAATTATAATTTATAAATACCATGTTTGCCCAATGGCGTATACATGATTTTTAAATGGGGAGGGGGATCAGTTATACAAAAAATATTGACTTAAAATATACTCTGATTTAATCCTTAAAACCTATTTTATACAGTATCTACCTACTCCTAATTATTAAATATTAATTAGTACGCTTCTACTATGAACAGCATTTATGTTTATAGTTTCATAATTGATAATATCTATCGATTTACTTATATAATTATAACAAATGAATTGTAATTTTATTATTAATTGATATTAATATTATAAATATTACTTTTATCACTTATATTTATATAACATTATTGAGTTATAAAATTTAATTTTCTTTTTTTTTTTACCATTTTATTTAAAATTTCTCCCGCAGTCAAAGTTAAATTTTTGCGAATTTCCGTTTAAGCCAGACCATTTAGTTGTTCCTGTAACAAATGTATTATTTAATGAGTCATTACTCATAACTAAAAACAATGTAGGTATGTATTTTCGTTATTTTATATTTACTGAAATTACTTAACTTATTCATAGTGTACCTTAAGTAGGTCTGTAACCTTTTTAGATATGAGAACATTTTTTTTAGTGTAGCAGTAGCCACTGGTATTGTGCAAATATCTTCAATAACTTAAATATGTATATTAGGGTACCTATATATATATATTATTTACATTCTTTAATAGCATCTAGTCCTGTCTTTGGTTTTTTCTTCAACCTTTCAATTTTCATTTTCAAAATTTGTGACTGCTCTAACTGTAACAGTATAAATTTCAGGAAGGTCAATTTCACAAGCTTAATAAATTCATCTGGCGGATTATTCAATTCATATGAAAATAAACATTAGAAACCTTAAATATAAAATATGAAAATATAGTAGGTACTATTTAACTATTTTTTTCATGCTAACCATATCAAAGATATTTTATTGTTTAAAAAATCTGTCTTCCAATATTGTATTATAAATACGTACCAATGAAGTTAATAATTAATAATTAATTAATATACATACCTATATTCGATAATAGGTTCAAATTTTTCATTATAATTTGTTGATGGATTAGCTCGATTTTTTTGTTGATTGCTCAAACGAAATCGGTATATCCAAAAAGTCGGCCATATCCTAATTAATTAATTGAAACCAGTAAAAAGTTAGTTTACCAACAGTATTGGTAAAATTAAAAATACAATATTTTATTTCTTAATATAGACCTAATATAATTATTATAGTTATTATACTTCTAATTTTCAATATAATTAAAAAAAAAAAGAAACACGAATGCCGTAAAATAAGTGCATATAGGCAACTCACAAAGCACTATCACTTGTTGAGTATTACATATTTGACATTGGAAAGAAGAACTCGTGCGAATAAGACTATAATAATATATTAATATATTATATTTTAATCAAAGAGATGGCATTTATTTATCAAATGTATTAATATCTATCGACGGCCTCCAATGATCAATAGTGTAGTACTCTATTGGATTAATAATAGTACCTGTATAAATATAAATAGTATAATTATTAATGTATTAATAAGATAATTTAGTTAAAGGACGATTGATCAGAGATTCAATTTGAGATTTTAAACGTAGAGAGGAATGTATTGGTTTTACAACGTGTTTTTTTTTTTTCATGTATGTTTACACTTTTTAGAAAAGAATGAAAAAATATAAAAGAGTTTCGGAGTATAAATAGCTATTTGATGAGAATTATTGAGAATTATTTCTAGTTGATACTTTAAAAGGGTAGTAGGGTAAAATTGCCGATTCTAGCACCCCCCCCCCCCACAGAACCGCTTTGACTTTCCCGGAGGATTTTACCCTACCTACTCCAATGGTCATGTGACCCCATTTAACCTCTTCTATTGGGCAATTATTATTTATCGATTAACCCCTATTAATTATCACTTATTGACCAATTAATTCCAATTAAATATCGGTTAACCCTTTAATTAATCATCGATAAATAATTGGCCACTTGAATCCAATTGACCTAGAGTCTAGACCAATTATTAGCCAATTATCCAATATTATTATTAGTGACACTTAATCCTAAACCTGAAATTCGACAAATTTGCGAATTCGACGGAAATCGGAGAGAGTCGTCCGAGTTCACCTTTTCCCGTCATCGTACGTCATCGCCACGTCCGCAAAATCATTTTTTTCGTCGTTGTCGTCGAGACAACCCACTTCCACCCGCCCCGCGCATCCTAAAACGACGCATCGACGATAGCTGAATATATTTCACGTGTACCTATCCGCCGTCGCCGTGAACCGTTTCGGGACTGTAGACACCACCAACCCTTCCCCACCCACGCACGGTCTACGTTACGTTACGTCGACGTCAATAGAATAATTTTCCCAAAGAGTCATCTCCGACAGGTTCGCGCTGGTCTGTGATTACTACGACCAACTCTATTCAATTCACCTGACGACAGTGTCATGCATCGTCAGTCTTGTACTATTTACCAGTGACAACACACCCTTTTATTTTACGTCAGCAATATTTTTTCAAAGTGTGTAATTTTTACAAGTGTTTAAAATTTTAAAACTATGGCCGGTTCAATGGAATCAAATACGTTCAAGAAGGAAATGTACAAGTACGTCGCGCCTGGATTCGTCTACCTTTCGTTATAGATTTCACAAAACCATAAGTTTGTTCACGTCGGATTCGATTCACAGGATAATTTTAATGTTTTGATACATGCCGTCGAGGCTTATTAATATCAGTCCACAATTCCTTAAACGAATATATTCCCTCATGGGTAATATAATATTCTCGTTTATACTCGATCCTCTGCAAAGACTATTTTTCTAGACAACAATAATTAGTTACGGTTTCGAAAACAATTTATCGAGGTGAAAATTATTTCGTTTTAAATTCTCGAGTGCTAGAAGGATGTCGCGTGTTGTCTAATAGGACAGACCTATTCGCACTTCAAAAGTTAGAGAGGGTGATTTTCGAATCTGCTGAAAGAAAAACCACGGTCGTGAGGCCGAATGTGCTATATCAGTTTGACCAAACGGTGTATATTCTGGCCCGGCAGAGACGAAATCGACGAGATCGCAAATGGGGAAGACATGAAGACTTATATTAACAACGTGCTCCGATTGAGAAATCGAGGTATTCGAGGTACCGGCAAGCCAACTGTCATTCGTCGACCCGTTTAAGCTGTTCTCGCTCGAACAGTTGACTGTGCAAACTAAACGGAATACTAAACTTGAATCTGAGATTAATTTTTCTCCTTCAATAAAATATTATCATTATATGTTTTTTCCTTTTATAGCAACGCTATTGGTCTGATACAAGACGAAAACGACGGGTCATAGTTTTACGATCATATGCATGTACCATTACCAACCAAATTTCCGGATTATTACCCGGAAAGACCGGAAAAAGCCAAACACGTTTACCCAGGACAGTCAAAGAGGATCAAACACAATCATTATTTCAATTCATAATTATGTATAAAATAAAGACACACATTTTTATAGGTATTAAAAGAAAATACTTTATTTTTTTTTAAATATTTTACAATAAGTTAGTACATATAGGTATAAAATTGTTTAAATTTTTCTTACATCACCGTTAAATGGGTTAAGATTTGATCGTGTAAAATCAGACAATAATCGGCTGTTTTTTCCGTGATTGATTGAGTAGTTTCAAATTCTATCCGCATGTCGACAGTAGACGATTTAACATTGTCGTTCTGACGTGATAAATCGACGACAATAACTGGTGAAGTGCAGGTTTGAAAAACATCTTTTGACAGTATAGGTCCACAATGGTCTTGATCGTAATACGATTTTTGAAAATCTGCATACGATTTATAAATCACGATCGTTGAAAAATTTGTTCAAAAATCTTAGGGTTTAAATGAATCTTGAGGTTTTTAAGGTTACAGCTATTAAATTGTCCAGACTGTTTAAGCAAATTATTTTTTTGGTCTGTCTGAAAACCTATTATTGCGAATCTGGGTTTTTCTAGCAAACTACTAGATTTAACTGTCCACGAATGAGTTGTATTTGTAGGCAGAACTGGATATTTTCAAAGATCCTAAGTTCAAAAGATTAAAAGCGCACGAAGCAGTTTTCTCGAGTCTAGCACTTTTAACAATCGTAGTTTTTCTCTGTCATTGACTTTAACAATGGTCATTTTCTTTAGAATTTTAGTCAGTGTGAGCGATATTTTAGTATAAAGTTTTCATAGATTTCACTGGATAAATTTGTTGTAATTATATAGTTTAATCACCACATAATTATTTTATTAATAGATTCACGAAGATGGACATATTATTACGAGATGGTTACAAAATCAATATAGAGTTATTCAAAATTATTTTATTTGTCTGTGGAACAATAGGATTGGTATATGTATATCATATAATAATATATTACATAGTGTATATCTACATAGTACCTATATACACCTTGATTGCTATCAATAAGTAGCAATGCAGCCTACTGAATATGATTTATATTTATTTAGATACATACGTGTTCGGAAGTTAAGTCTTACGATTCAATTATTAAAGATCTCTACTCGGTATACGATTTGAACATGGAATTTGTCGAAAATCTAATAGTACGATACATTTATAAATCAAGTATGTCTTTAGTATGAAAAAATAACACGTAATTAGATATTCAATATATTATATACTTAATATACCTACATTATGCTGTATATTTTGTTTGATTGAAAATTTTTTAAAAGATTTAATTGGTTCAATAACTATTCTTATGACAATATACCTACTATTTGTGACTTTAAAACAATATACGAGTTATTTTATAACTAAATAATTTATAAGTATATAATTCAAGTGTAAAACTAATACTTTATCATTTATTTTGTTTTTAGTAACATTTGTTGTAATTTTGATAAGAATATTTACTCTGTATCCATATATTATAGTTTATTCTTGGATGCTGTTCGCAATAGTTATAGTAAGTTTATAATGAAAATTTGAAATTGAATTTCGTTGTATATTTTAAATTTTAATATTAATTATTGTATATATAGGTATACCACATAAAATTGTTAGTATAAATTGTTTAAAAACATAACAAATACAACAATTTTGACTAATAATATAATAATAATAATAATAATAATAATAATAATAATAATAATAATAATAATAATAATAATAATAATAATAATAATAGAATAGTAATACAAATGGATTATATTATATAGATCAAAATTCGCAGTTTCGATCTAAAAAGGTAAAAAAAATTGTTAAATAAAAATGAGTTATTAATATTTATAGGCGATAAAAACATTAATTTTTAGTCACTTATTTGTTTTTATTTTAAATGCAATTTTAATGGGTTTTATTTTTTCACTGAAAGTTCAAAAATATGCTAAATAAGTTCAATACCTATACTACCTATATTGTATATAGTATATATATTATATACATTATATACATATATGCATACATTATATACATGTAATATAATGTTAATTATTATTCAAATACATAATTATAACGAAAATGTAATATTTTATTTTTCAGGATTTGAAATGGATTTTACTGTTATGGCTATGGATATCAGTTATACGATCATTGATCATTAACATTATTGTAATGCTTACAGGATTGTGGATAGGATATATTGATAATAGCAATATATGGGTTATATTGGATTTTTTTTTATTCAAAATATTTAAATTAGGTTAGTAAGTAAATATTATTTTCTTTAATAGCTATTTTATAGGAACGGGGAACTGGAAAGTAGGAATAAATAATGATTAAGTTCGTTATACCTAGTATCAAATTGTAATAATTATTATATATACGAGTACCTATAATCTATATAGTACCTAACATAGACACATATTTTATGTATATTAGTTAATAACATTCATTATTATAATATAATAAAATATAATATTTACTACTAGTGGTTAAAGTGGAAAATAATTTCTGGGGTGGGGGGGACTAAAAATATAAAATATAAAAGCGTTCCATTAACCATTGGACATATTATTTAGAAGGTGAATTTAATTTAGAATTTTTTGGACAATATAAGCACTTCTTTAATTGAAACCATAAAAGTCAATTTTATTTAATTAAAAATGATATGTAACGTAGGTACATAATTAACACATTTTTGGCCTTTACCAAAATAGTTTGGTCTTTCTAATATAGATCTTAGAAAGAATTTATAACTAAATACACTTTTTTTCCGGTAAAAGGAATCAAGTACTCGAGTAGAAGTTTTCGTGTAAAGATCTTTATGATAGAAAATGTATTATTTTTATTTATTTTTTATTTAATTGAATTTCATATACTATGAATACTTTAAAGAGATTAATTTCCGATTTTTTCATTAATTTTCTGTTGAGGTTGTTAAACTTAACACTAAAATTATTTAGTGTTCTAGAAAAGTGCATCTCTCGAAACATGTTTATGCATCGGAAAACGGTGGTATAGCTTCCTTTTAAGCGTAGAGGAAAATTAAAAAAAATAACGAAAAACTGTTATAACCCAGAAAATAACTATCGAAGTACACTCAAATTTGTTTTTCGAACGCAATAATTTATATTTGATTTCAAATATAAATACTATACTATCTTGTCAGAGGATAATATTAGAGGATAAGGTATTGAATATAGTTAATGCATATGCTCCACAAGTAGGATGTAAGGAGAGCCAAAAGGAAGAGTCCTGGATGGGTGAGTTAATGCAAGAGATATCAGTAATTTAGTATATACTGATTGCAGGTGATATGAATTGATATATGGTCGGTGATATAACAGATTATGATAAAGTGCATTGAGAATATAGATTTGGAGAAAGAAATGGGGAAAGATATGACGGAAAAAGAATACTTGATTTTGGATGGATGGAATGGAGAGAAGTGTCAGGTATTTTGTGTGACCAAATTATCCCAATTAGGTTAAAAGGTAAATAATATAAAGACAATGGTCAGGCCTGAAATGATTTATGATCAGAATGTTAGGTAGTCGATAGAAATATAGAACAAAGGACGAGTGTAGCAGAGATGAGAATATTAAGACGGATGAGTGGAGTAACTAGAGAAACAAAATAAGAAAAGATACCTGTACACGAGTAAGAGGTAGTATAGGAGTGACCTCAATAATAGAAAAATTAAAGAAAATATATGGAGATATCTCAGGTATGTTTTAAGGGGGGAAGAGTTAGAAGTAGTAAGATTAGTAAAGGGAATTTATGTCGATGAAAAAAAGAGAAGCGGAAGACCGAAAAATAGGTGGAGGGATGTAATTGAGAGTAATATGTGGTGGATGGGTGTAAGTGAAGGTGGTCAAGTTAAGTGGAAGTGCAGGACTAGGGTAGTTGACCCCAAATAGTTGGGAAAAAGGTGAAGGAGAAGAAGAAGATATACTACCTATCTATTTAAGATTCTGATGAATTTTTAGGTAGAAGGACTTGAGTAGGAGTTAGGGATAAGAGCTTTTTAATAGAAAATTGGTTCCAACTGGTACTTTGAAGAGGTAATTTTTTGAATGTTTCAATGGTTTATTTAAACGTATAGAAAATTTATCTCTTATAACGGAAATATTTTTGTAAATGTAATAACAAATTAAATTATCATGGTTACCTATTTGAAAAAAAGTTATATTATTAAACCGAACTTTCAATTATCTTTTATATGTAATGATTTATCTCTGCTTTCAAATATAAAATAATTGTCCACAATCTTGCCCAAAAACCGAAGGGATGGTGGACCAACTTCTAATATCTGTACTTGAAGGACTTTTTTTTCCATCAACAATATCATAGGAAGTGTATGGTGATATCATCATTTATTGAATTTAATAAATCGTATACAACATTGGTTGCAAAACAATTTACCAAATGTACAAAGTTACAAATAAACAATTCCTTTTTGCAAACATATTTACCTAGATACGTATACTTATTATTTATATATAATAAAAAAAAGTATTGTATAATATTCATCAGTACTTTTATAAATTAAATTTTTGATAAGAAATAATAAATACAGGTTTTAAGTATAGAACGATGTGTCAATAAAAATGTTTTATATAATATTATAATATATTATACATACATTATATGATAGACAGGTAATCGCGGGTATTATTATAGCTAGTATTTGAATAGATATCTATTGTATTTATTAAAAATTGGTAAATGGTATAAGTGCTGAAAATTGAATTTCAATTATCGACAATGAAAGTATTTACTATAATGATAAATAATTGTAGTTTTATAATTATGCAATTTATATTTGGAATATTCATACTATAAAGCGTGCTTTAAATTTATTGCTCGCAAATAGTGATTGAATACCAATAAATACAATAGGTATTTAAAATCTTACAACAATATAGCCTATATACCTAGTCCAAAATTTAAAAAAATCTATTGTCATGCTGAATACAATATACAAAATACAAGTCTATTATCTATTAAGTTTGTTTGAATCATTTTTATATTTTCACAAATTGGTATAAATCGTTTAGAAGTATTTAGATCATAACATTATACTACTTTCTATAGACATTATGAATTCAGTAAATAAAAAATAAATATTAATAAACTATATAATATTTATAAAGCAAACAGTATCTAATTGTTATATATTTATATTTTTTAATACAATAAAATATGCCCAAGTACAATGTATATAATATATTTTAAAAAAAGCTGGTCAGTAGATGGTGAAAGTACTTTGATCATAGAATATTGGCGGTGAATATATTGAATTTGAAAGCAATGATTTATTAAAGCAATTATTTCTTTCGGTAAAATGAATCTGAGCGAAGCTTCAGTGTATATAACATGAGTCTATACTCTATATATAATCAATAGTATTAGGTACTGTCATAATATATTCAGTACATTTATATTTTTATGACGTCAATATACATAGTGCTAAAGTAAATATTTGATGTAAATTTAAAGTTTCTGAAATTAAAATTTTTCCTGTAGGTGGTTATATAGGTAGTCGGTAACCATGATTAGTTTATTTATTTGTAATTTTTTAATTTATAACAACTTTTCGTGTTATTTTAGATTCTGAGCGTAGCGATGGAGCTAGTGGTTTTACAATGATGTTTATTTTTTTTTATTTTTTTTTTTTTTTCTCTGTTAACAAATTTACTACCAGAAGGAGTGCTCCGATCTTTACA
>JAIPRL010006667.1:0-26364 GCA_025469235.1 Pemphigus obesinymphae
TTTGTAGTTAGTTTATTTAATTTATCTAGTTTATTTTAGTTATTTATTTATATTTATCTGTTATCACTTTTATTTTATTTTATTTTATTCCGTTATTACTTGTTGTACACCAATACCATGCCATATGTATTAAAAAAAACAAACTGAAACTCTGGAAAAAATAAAATGTATGTATTATTGATGCTGCTAATTTAATTAAAGTGCAATATCATTTGCAAATATTCTTGAAATTGATCCTGAATCTGATTTTAAAATTCACCATCGACAGAAAAAACCTGCAGAGTGGTAAGACCCAAAATCAAACACACAAGTAATTTATACTATGAATACTTTTTACCGGAAAGAATTTAAATGTGTCCTATCAACATTAATACATTTACCAAAAGACAATTTGAAAAGTTGTATTGGAATAATAAAGCCTTTATTTCAAATATTCTCATATCCTATAAAAATTATCTTCACTTAATATTATTAAAAATGCTCTGGAATTATTTATAATATAATATATAATATATAATAAGCCAAATGCAGACATTGATGTCGTTCAAGCAGAAATTGAAATATTATTGGGAATGTGTCAAGGTAATGACTCAATTACATTTGATATTTTTATAAATAAATCGGAAGAAAGGAAACATATTTTACCATGGGCAAATAAAATATGTAAATTAGCATTAACCGCCCCAGTAAGTGTAGCAACAAATGAAAGGTCATTTAGCAAACTACGATTAATAAAAAATCCTTTGAGATCATCTATAAGTGTTGATAGATTGAATTCCCTTATGATTTTAAGTATAGAAAAAGATATAGTTGATCAATTAAATATAAATAAAATAGCATCACTGTGGTCAACTATAAAAAACCGTTGAATTATTATTTAAATATTTTTATATTGATATAATGCCTAGATTTAGAAGTACCTATGTATAATATGATTATTATTATTATAATTAAGTGTACCTATATTATGATAAAAATATATCAAACTGTCTTATTTAATAATCATTAGCATTCCTATTTCCTAATAAATCATGAATATCCTAATATTTTGTAATGAAACATTTTTTTAGTTTTTAATACAGACATATAAAGTTAACAAGACGTGTAAGTATAAATATATGAACAAGTTAACTTATAAATTAATTATAAAAATATTATGACAACAACTATAAGTAATAATGAAAAATTCACAATACGATAATGTTACAAAATTAAGTTTATTTAAATAAGTTTTTGATATCATTAATATTACAAAAAAAAATATCTATATTAGCAGAATTACCAACTGACATTAACATATTAGCAGGAGAATGAAATGAATAATCTGAATGAGTGTTTTGTAGAAAAAACAAATTATTATTTCTAGTGTTGTTACTATTAGGCTTAAAATTTAGTTTTCCTAATAAATAGTTACAATCAATCGGATTATTAATTAATTTAAATAAAAAATTCAAAATTAGATTGTTTCTTCTATTTTTTAAGGACGACATACTAAAAAATCCTAAGATACCGTCATAACTTGTATGGGACTGCCTTTCTACTATATATATATATATTATATATATATACGCACTGCACATTGCGATATAAAATAATATATTATATAATATACCTAAATCGATATATAGTCGTATATGTTATACTTAAACCACTGATATGTATAATAAAATGTATCGCATAAACAATGTTGTTTGAAACAAAATTGCATTTGAACGTTTTTCCGTCAACGGGAACACTACCGCATATAATATCCCTCAGAGGTATCCCTACAACGACGGATATAGATAGGTACGTTTTCATCATTATAATACATCTGCAATTTATCGTCGGCTTAAAGTGGAAAAAAAATAATGTAATATATTACATTAAGTAATAATTAATATAACGTCCTCGTATAATTTTCAGCGTTCCATATATCATTATATTAAGGCGTGGATTTTAATGTAAAATACATTTTTTGGTGGATGGTCCTAGGGCAATGCTTTCCGAGTACGAAATTCGACTTTTAATTTGGATTTTTTGTTTTTTTTTTTTACATTTTTAGAGCATTTTCCCGTTTTCAGGGCATTTTTATATATATTTTATGCTTGGAGTATGAATAAATAAATATAATAAATACAATTTAGCGTAGAATAAAAAGTTTTCAAAATATACCTATATTATTAAAAAATTAAAAATATTTATCTTGTTTCGTAAATTAGTCATTTTTAGTACCTATATGTAATTCTCAAAGTTTCGATAATCATAATATCTCCGATATCGATAATACTGAGGTATAATATATATAGGGTATAAATGCGCGATAATGGTAAATTAATATCTAATATAAAACTAATTTTAAATTATTTTTTTAAAATAATATTATACAAAACTGCTCAAAATTGTTTCTGTTGAATTTAAATACATTTATAAACATTATTAGGGTATTTTTTTAATGCAGTTTTTAATATTGTGGCATTTTTTAAAGACAATAGATCGTATTTTTACAGGACCTTTTTTCTATTTTTTAGGGCATAAATGTCTGTGCTCTAATCATTATATTATGTACCTATAATATAGGTATATTTTTTAAGCATGCTTACCCTACTTTTAACCTTAAATAATGAATAAATTTAAAATTTATTTCATGTAAAATTTAAAGCATTAATAATATTATATTTTTATGAAATAAATAATTTTTAATAAAAATTTAATATTTGATAAGAAAATTTATTTTTTTTCACAATGTTTAAAGTTATTAGTAATGGTTTCCATTTAAGAAAGCTAAAAAATTAAAAAAATCATCAAAATAAAAATAGTATAAAAATTATTAAAAAAAAAAAATTAGTGTTATTAATGCTTTTAATTGTATTAGGAAAAAAAATTCAAATTTACGCATTATACATGGTTAAGAATAGGGTGAGTATACTTACAAAAATCACACTGCACATATATACGAAGCTTAATTCTCAAAAAATCCTTCAGATAGTCATTTTCGACTTTCCCAGTAGTTATATCTTAATAGCATGAAGGAAAACTAAAGAAAATTGTTATAAATCAGAAAAAAATAATGCCAGAAATTTGAAATTTTTACCAAATATTTATTATAATATAATATTGAAGTTATAAAATTTAAACTTTTTGACTAATTTTCTGTAATTTATGACTTACGTATATATTATGTATGTATGTAAGTATATATTTATTAGTAGGTATTTACTGTTTAGTATTTATTAGTATATAAACACCAATCGGCAATTATAAATTCGATGATGAGGTATTAGGTTAAAAACAATAAAAAATAAAAAAAAACTTCATCAATTATAAACATAGTACGAATTAGAACAAGTGTTAATGAAACAATAGTATTATAGTAAACATGTTGATACAAAATATAGTGGATTAAAACAAAAGTACATTGTAAGATGAACGTGAGAAGTATGGATAATGATCATTCTAGATTCGCTGATCTGAGCATTCTGTGAAATGGGTGTTTATGATTATAGGAAACAGAAAGTGTAGTAATATAAAAGGGAGTTTAGATTTCTAGTGTATGAGACGGAATTTTGAATGAGATAAGGGAAATAAGGTCAGATGCATCTAATAAACTATTGAGGAGAGGGTAAATAAACCGAGAAACGTCGTATATATTATATACATATTATACACTTTTTTGGCTAAAAAAAATTGAGTAATTTTCGGGTATAATTTAATAAATATTTTAAATATAATTTTATTATATTTTGAATGGTAAATAGTCAATTCCTCCTAGTAGTTTTCTAAAGTATGAAGAAAAACTTCTAAAAATAATGGACAATTTTTAGGAATCTATAAACCGAAAAATCATACTTTTGCTCAGAACTGTTTTTGAATTAAATATTTTAAATAGTTTTAATATCAGGTAATTGTTAGTTGTTACAAATATATCTATGTAAAATAATGAAAATTTAATAAATTAATTCACAAAATATCAAGGGGTGCTATAGCACCTAAAAGTTTTTAACCTGAAGGCAGCTGTTCCCTTCATTCTCTTAATAACTAAAACTATATTTTAAAATATTTTAGTATTGATAAATTTTTTAGAAATTAAATATGGATTGATTAAAAAATATGTTATAAATAATTCAATCTTGACATTATATTAATTAATAAAATATAGATATCTGGTATATATATTGATATATTGGCAAGTAGTTATTAAAACAATGTTTTGTTTATTGTTTTTATTTTTTATAAAATATGTAGTTAAAATATTGACAATATGCCTGTTGTTACTACCCATAAGTAGCGCAAAACGTTACCTATAAGTCACTCAAAAATGCAAAATACGAGTAAGGGTAAAGACTAAAAATGGGTAAAGATATAATATTTTCGGTCAATTCTTGTTTGTTTTTACATTACTGTTATTATTAAGATTAATGTATTATAAACAATACTAACTTTATTCTAATAAATTAGAATAAAATAATAGGTAATTTAGATTATTTTGATGCTTTTGGGTTGTTTAACCCGATTTGCTATCAAAAATTCTCCGAATCCAAAACTCCTGCTCGACTTTTTTTAAAAATGTACAGTCATAAAAATAAAGTCATCATGTTAAAACTTAAAATCAATACATTCCTCATATCGTCCTAAATATTAGTTTTAAATACATTTTTAGTTTATAATAATAACAGTTTTAAACTCAAATTTTTAGCAACAAAGAAAATTGTAGAGCAATTAAATCATATATATAATTTAGGACTATAAAACGTTTTAATATATTATACATTAATCATCATTAAAATAGCAATAAATTAAAAATATATTTTAGATAATTATTAACTATATTAAGTAAATAATGTGTAGCAGTGTTATAGTTATTACTAATAGACTATAATAGACTAAAACATTCGAAAGTATGAACTAATTCTTAAAAAATACCATAAGAATTTAATTGAATCTAGTCAATGGACTATTTTAGTTAGATTTTGAATATAGTTCGAGTTCATATGTAAATTGTTTAAAATATATATTGTTTTAAATATAAACACTTAAATGAATGGTATTTTATTAACTAATTTATTTACTTAGGTTGAGCTAAAAACATATATCTCTAAAAATGAACTAAAAGTCTAAAATAGTTCATTGACTCGATTGTGTTCAATTCTTATGGTACCTATTGTGTTTATGAACTGCTTTATATGTTAATGAAATTTATAAAATCTTATACATTCAATTTTATTAAATTTGATTTTAACTAAAATAAATCTCTATTAAATTCATCTATTTTTAATCAGTTTATCCAATAACATCAAATAGGTATAGGCATAGGCGGCACTTGGTAAAAACTAATGAGGGTGCAAAAATTCTTATGATTCATAAACCAACTATATATACAGCAATATACATTTCAAGGAATAATAAATAAAGTGTTAACATTATAGAATTCTATGGTATTAAAGTGGTTTATATCAATTATTGTCGATAAAATTTGGTATTTTGCCCAATAATTCTTATATTAAATGTTATTTTTAACAACACATTATGAAAATTCGAAATGCATTTATTATACATTTCGTACAGCATAGTGCGCCCACTTAGTGCTCTAAAATACACTATTTAGGTATGAGTTTGTTATATAGCAATATATAATAGATGATATTTTACTTAATTATTTTTGTCTGTTGTCTGTGGGTGCAAAATGATACTTCTGCCCTCACAAAATAATTCTCATGGGTGCAATTGCACCCTCATGCCTCCCCCCCCAAATGCCGCCTATGGGTATAGGTATAATACCTATTAAAAAAAAAAAAAATCATGTTAGTTATTGATATATTGTTTTAATAATAATCACGAAGAAAAATGTAGAAATTACAGTTTAGAAAGTATAATAAATTTAAAAAAGTGGGTTCAAACAAAAAACGAACTAACTCGTGTTTTGTTCGTGCATTTTTAAATCGTTCATTCCAAAGTTTGAATTAAGAATTGTATGCGTAATTAGTTTAGAGTTACGGTCGACAGATTAATTATTTATGTCGATCCGGGAAAATCTATATTATCAGTCGATACGTCGAATGAGTATATTGTATATTATTTGTGTATAATCGTCAGGAACTCTCGAATGTTTTACAATTTTTGCAACGGAAACGATGAACATCTAAATAATATATCGACACCTATATTTTACATAATATATTTGTATAATAGTGCATGTATTTTGTATTATGTATGACGTATGTATGTCTAATGTATATTGTATAATAACACGTAAAATTTTTGAATTCGACCATTGTGTAGCCTGCAGGACACAACATATAATGATCGTTAATGCTGCGTGGACAGCGTAGTACCTCTGAGGTCTCATACCCAATACATTGATAATAGTAAGCACACAATATAACATAACCTGTGTATAATAATATTATCATGTTATAAAATTTAAAAGGGATAAAAATCGATACCTCGGTTGCATCAATCACGTTTTGTGTGATCAATTCCGACAGATATTGAACGATTTCCCTTTTCAATACATTTTTCCTTTCTGTTTGATCATTTTTTTTTTTTTTTTCAGGTCCACGCCGGACATAATTTATGACCCGATGACAAGGGTTTGGTGGTTATTAACTTTTCATCAATAACCCGTACCGAACACATACGTATCTATAAACACAAACTGTGGTTTTTCGGCGCCTTTCGACAGATTTCTTTACGTATATACAGCTATTCCTATATATATATATATATATTGCGTTAAAAATCACATTTTTAAATTTCTCGAGTTCTGTAGATACAACTCATATAATATGGAACCTATAGGTATAATTTACTGAGAAAACCGACAGCGAGTGGTTAATACCACATCAGGTAACCCGCAATTGCACCTATTCTTTAAGGTCATTTATATTCGAATAAATTATAAAATATATATTATAATTTATAATATTATCGGTAAAAATACATACATATATAGTGTATATACGTCTTATATATATATATATTGTCTTTGTAGTTACTGCATCACTACGCAGATATTATTATATATATATTATATTATAAATTATTTTTTCAAACCCAATTCGTTTCGAAATTAATAATTATTATCTTCAAAATGTAAATAATATTATTTTTTATTACAAATGAATGCTATTATAATATGATAATTTAAATTTTTCATGTTAATCTTACTATATATTTTATATTAATTTATATGTATAACCTAACATAGGTAGTGATGCTCATAAATTATTAATATATACGTAACCTTTTGTCATTACAGAATTGTGTTTATATTATTTGTTTACGCTTACTAGCAGAAAATATTAAAATGCTTAGTATATCCTTAAAAAAAAACTATGATTTAAAACCTACGTCTTACGTTTAATCGTATATAGATTAAAGAATAATTAAGTTCTTAACTTAAAAAGTGAAAAGATTCTCCAAAAATTATAAAATAAATAAATTGTAAATTAAAAAAAAATATATATATATATATATGTAAATCGTTCATTAGTATATCGTTTATATACATTTTTATTTTTCTATGAGTAACGTTTTAGATTGAAAGAGTCGAGTAGGAGTTTTGTAGTAAAGAGTTTTTCTGATGACAAATTCGTTGTAAAGTTGGGGCTTTAAATAGGTCATTTTTTGATTTTCTCAGTAGTTTTCTGAAACGTAAAGAAAAACTACACACCTTTTATAACGGAAATAATTTATAAATGTAGGGGAAATAACAAAATAACTAATAAATGCTTGTTACGAAAACAAAATTTTTTAATTGGCCATTTGAAGGTCAAAGCTCATAAAAAAAAAAAAAAAAAAAAAAAATTAATATTATACCTACGCATTTTATATTTATACTGAACTTCGCTTAAAGTCGTTTATAGAATGCAATAATTTATTTTTGCTTTCAAATCAAAGATAATAGTAAACTATCATATCCGATAAATGAAAAGATGATGTATAAACATCCACTATTTCTGTATATGGACAAATTATTATTATTATTATTATTATTATTATTATTATTACATACTATGGTAGTGTCATTGGGGCAATTAGATAAAATAAAATAATTTTTAACCAAATATAATAGAAAAAAAAATGGTTTTTTAATATTTAATGTTTATAAACTTTATATAAATACATTTTATACAATTAGATATAGGACATTATTATACAAAAAGTTAGGAATATAAATGACTTAGTGATGTATAAAGCAAGACCAAGACTAAGACCATGGCAGCCTTGGTTTTGTCAACTCTTTTTTGGTCGTAGTCTTGGTCGTGTTGACTCAATCTTAGTATTGGTCTTGGTCTTGTTGACTCAGCAGAAGCCAGTCTTGCTCTTGGTGTTGCAAATTCTTGCAGTCTTGATTTTTTTTAACAAAATTTATAAATAAGCATAAATCATTTATTTATATGTATACAAGAGTTGATACAGGAGAGGCAATGGGGGTAATTGCTCCTCCCTCTAGCTGTTCATAAAAAATTGGAGTAAATCGCAAAAAAAAAAAAAAATAAGTAGTAGGTACGTACCTATATAATATAATATATCTGCTTTTCAAACAATGAAAACGAATTTATTTTAGATACATATATATTATTATTATATTTTAATTAAAATATAATCAAAATAAGAAATATGTTTTTATTTTCATTTGAATCAGTTTCCATTATCAAAACAAATTACACTTATTAAATTATTATTATTTATTATTTAATAATAACATGATAATCACTGGCAACAGTAGACGATATTGATCGGAAAAAAAAATAGTGTAGGTACTAGTGTAGTTGATTGTTTTTGATAACACTGAACTTTCGAGAATTAGTAAAATTTCTGTGTATCCATATAAACGATAGATGATAATTTGTTCCGAAAATATTACAATAGAATATTGATGATTGCATTATGAAAAATCTATAGATTTATACTGGAATTTTAAAAAGTGTACTCGTAGAAAATAATTAAATAAACAATATATTGAATTCGTTAATTTTCATATTGTTTAAAAGCAAGACTACAAGAGTCTTTCAGTCAAATCTTGGTTTTGGTCTTGGTCATGCATAACATTTTTATTCTTGCTACGATATAACAAAATCTCGGTATTGGTCTTGTATTTTCGCATCACTAATATGACTACCTACTGAAATATGAAAAAAAAAATCGTTTTAGAGGCAAAAAGCCCAATATTGTACTACCTATGGTAACAAGCAGGTCACTGAATCCGGTCAATAATAATTAATTTATATCATTTCAGTTGATTCTAACTAAATAAAAATATATTTACGACATTTTATTAAACACCTATATATGTGTAATGTTATAATAATAATAGAAAAGAAAGGGACAAAAGCTACAGATAATATAGATATTAAATAGGTACTTATATTTGTATAATATATTTTATATAACATATAATATTCAAACTTAAAAAAAAGTACTTTTTATACAGTGTCGATATTTAGTATATTCATATAGTAATACCTATATGCACATATTATTATATATGTATAACCCGTCCAGTTTATCTGCGTTCTCGGGTGACGTCGAACTGTCAAACATTCAACCAGAACAGTGGTTCAAAAATATTAGTTAAACAATATGTGATATACCAACAATATGCCACTATTATATTATCATGAATATTATTGGGTAATCAGTATTTTGCCGGGAGTATTCCATAGAGATCATATAAAAAAAAGTACATTGGCCATTTGACATCAAACCTGTGATTTCGCAGTTTTAATAACCCCACAAAGTTAAAAATGTAACGGTTGTCAAGGGCGCAAATGAATTGGACGGGCTATATAGAGGTTTTTAATGGAAAGTTCATTCTAGTTGGTTTTCTAAAGATGTGATTTTTTGATTTTCCCAGTAGTTTCCTTAAGCATAACAAATCATTTATATAATATTATATAGGTACAGGTATTACTTATATGTACGTACTCGTGTATACATTATGCAGTATAACTTATAGCGAATCGTTACGATCATTCTGTTAGCATTTTACTGCGTTCTATGGTGGGGCGTTCTAGGTCGTTTTTCAGCGACAGATATATGCACCGACTTGGACTCTGAATGGTTGCCGGTCGGTTACATTCTTGCATAGCACGGGGTATAGTTGATACTTATAAGAAGTAGTTTATCGATTTTTTCAGTAGTTTTTTTGATCGTAAAAAACTACTTTTTATAATGGTTATATTATAATATGAATGTACAGAAAATAATAAAATAAAAACAAAAATAAAATTATCATAGTTACCAATTTTTATATTATATACGGTATAGAGTATTATAATATATACAAAATATAAAATACAATTATTGTTCACATAATAATATTTTGGAAGTATTTAAAATCAAATTTTCTAAACTGAACATTTAATAATATATACTGAATAAAGTATATTTGACAATTATTATTGACAGTAATAGTTATGTATGCATGTACCTACATTATTACATCGAAGTTTCACTCAGAATCATTTTATTGATTGAAACACATCCACAAAGGGTATTCTGTCCGATAAGTTAAGTGCATTCCCATCCCTACTGACAGCCGACGAGCGAAGTATTATCATCCAACTACCAACTAACCGGAATTTTTTTTAGGTTTTGGTTTAAATAATTGTATAGTTTTAAAACTATAAAACATAATTTCAAATCATTGTTTCTGTTTTAATTTTTTTTTTTTTTTTTTGTTTAACCGTTTTTAGTGAACCTACTCCTGCTAAATATTAACTAGATTTCACAGTCGAATTTATTTCATGACGTAACGATAAACGAAATAGTCATGATATTTTTTCCAATACCTTCACGTAACGTAATTTAACCGTGAAAATCTATAGTTATCTGTTGCATTATATATAGATGTGAAGAAATTTTTAAAAAAATTTGCATCACTTTTGGATATGATTCAACAACTGTTGATGAATATTGAATATATATAATAATAGTAAATTATACTGAAAATAATAATATGACTATACTATATATAAAAAATCTTTATAAAATAGGTATATTTTAATATATAGGTACAAGATTTATCCGCTTTGTATGCAGCCTCCGTAAATATACACCACTGAATACATTATTCGAATTTATTAATTAATTATGTAAACTATAGTACTATAGCTTATATAGGGGTGATATGGGGAATATATCCCTCTTTGACCTTTTTTTTAGAATATTATATTTTGCCTTTATAGTGTTTTTGTAATGAAAATATTTTTCTACATCAAATATATCTACATTTTTGTCTTTAGGTTTTCAATGTCCATTTTCCAATAAAATTGAAATTGAACCATTTAAAAAGCTTGTAGATTTTTATCTTGAAACAGACTTTCAAACTGTATTAGCAGAATTAAAAATATGGAAATCGAAACATAAAATAACAAAAAAAATCCTAAATCAGGATTAGAAGCACTACAATTATGCAAACCCTTAATTTTCCCGAATATATATATATATATATATATTATTAAAAATTGTATGTACTTTTCCTGTATCAACTGTAACACCTGAAAGGACATTTTCGTGTTTGAAAAGACTGAAAACATCCTTAAGGAACACCATGTCTGAAGTAAGGTGTAAATTTTAATAATATATGCTTTATTATTTCATACAATCTAATCAATTATTTTTTTAGACTCGACTAAATGGATTAATCATGCTATCAATGTCCCACGAAGTTCCAGTTACAGCGGAAGAAGTACTCGATATTATGTCTCAGACAAATAGAAAAATGGATATTTTACTGTAAAATTCAATTAAAGTCTTAATAATTTATAACATGTTCTATTTTATATTATTGTATAAGTGTTAGTTGGTAAACTGTAATGGTTCGAGGTCGGATGTACACTTCGTTAAAAATATATTCACATATTCACCCCCCCCCCTCCCCCCATAGACAATTTCTGTGTACGCCACCGGTATTAGATTGGATGTTGCACCTATAGATGCCTAATCGAAGTCGTGCACCATAATAATACTTTATATCGCACTCGGTCTACTCCATGTTAAATTTTTTATTCGAAATCGCTGAAAGTCTGGGCCTAGAACCAATTTTCGACCCAGTTCATTGCCTCTATTTAATTAATAGTACCTAATTGAACATTCTAAACACCTAAATTGCTACCTACTCGACAATCGGGACCACTGGAAAGTTACATTGTCATATTATCATTTCGAATACTCTTTGTACGGGTACTTATTTTACATTTTATTTATTTTTTTTTTTTTAAATATATAAGACCTTATTTTATTGGTGTTTTTTCTCAATATAATGCCATATAGTAATAATTTATAACGTGGAATTTTATAATTGATGGTGATATTTTATTTTTAGCTATATATATAGTAACAATTTTCTTTGATCTGCAGACAATATTGTTCCGCAATTGTTCCATGAAAACGGTAAAACATTTGCAATCGTGTTGCGCTCACGTTTAATCGCGCACAATCGTAACCGTACGATAGATTCGTGAACACTTAATAAATTGCAATAGGTAACCGATGGTGCATTAGAAGGGTCCTCGTCGATGTTTGCACTTGCACTCTAGTTTGCCGCGGCACTCCATTCGTGTCGTGTACCGGCCGGACCGTTCCGCCTCACGTCCGGAAACTGCGGTTTCCCCGACCGCGATCGTATTATAAACATCACGTTTAAGTATTGTTATAACGGCCGTTATCGCGCAGATACCGACCACCGTTGTCGCGGAATACAATAACGTGTATATATAATATTATTATCATCATCATTATTATTATTCTATAGGAGGTGTTGACTGACACGGGACCGAAAAAGGCGCGGGCGGCTGAATGATTAGCTCATTGTCGTCGAGTGCACGTCCAAACAAGCGGACCGCGTGTTATATTATAATAAACAATGAACGCGCTTTCGTTTGTTGTAAATATGATAATACGAGTGATAGGAGAATACGGAGCGAGAGAGAGGGACGTCGAAAACCGCATACCTACTTTTCCTACGGATGTTACACGGCGAGGTGAATCGTCGGGTTAATTAGACGAGGAGAATATTATTATGTTTTATCATTACATGCCTATTTTAATACCGGGCCTTCCCCACCACTCGCCGTGGCGTACACCGTACACCACCTACCCGCTACCGCGGTCCTGGTCGCCGTCGTTCCGCCAGAGTTTATGAATGAAACCCGATGACGTCATCTCATCGTCCATACGTGCGCGCCGCATGGGCGAACGCCGCGTAGGCGGCGTGCTGGCGTTCACCTTTGGCCCCGGACATCAATAAGACATTCCGCGTGCCCGGGCCGCCGCGCACACGGTGTATACACGCGCCGAACCGCTGCCGCCGCCGACGCTGCACACGGGCGAGGATCGAAAGCACACGCGCAACAAAAGCGCCCATTGTCTCGGCCGCCCGGATCGTCCGAGAGAGACGTCCGTTTGATATGCGTGTGAACGGTTGAACACGGACCGACCGAGTACAAGACGATCGGACGCCGTTTGATTTTTGACGATTGGACGGGGGCGCGGGCGTACAATGTTCTGTGCTCGTAGCCCGTTTTCGGCAATGGCATTTGGACCGGGCGCACGATTTCACTTACGATCTTTTTATAAATAACGTTTTCATTTCTTTTCAATATTTTTCATCTCGCACATGAATCGGTTGCTCTTATTTTCATGTTTTTCAATATTACGTGCATGTGAGAAAACTGCTCTCCGTCCAGTAAAAACTAGTGACGTTACGAATCCGGATTTTTCAGGTCGAACCGAACTTTTTCAAATTTTAGCGAACAAGAACCGAACCGAACTGTTCAATTTAAATATCGAACCCGAAACGAATTTCAAAATAATCAACAAAATTAAAAACAATTTAGCACTTAATGGATTTAAAAGTTTGCTACTCGAGACGAGCTTCTTTTTTCCCTAAAAAAATTATCCTCAAAATACTGAATACTGATATGTATATCAATTTACCGAGTGGCAGTGTATTATCAATAAGACGACAAAACAATTTATTTTTGTATCGAATATTGGTATACGAATTACGAATAATGTATATTTTCTGCATATCTCGCTTCCAACGCCGAAAACTCGTCAGAATAATCATAGTGATCGATTCTAATTTAATGTATTTTAAATATTTATAAACATTGTTCTATATATTTTATATCATATTATATCGATAAACGATAAATAATAGTACCTACTCATATATTATATTACGGACAAAATTATTATCCATCCTAAAAATAGAAAAAAAACTACTTATTTAAAATTGTTTTACCTTTTAGCGATTTTCGACAAATTAGGTTCAAATTTTGTTTTCCTTAGTTCGATATTCGAACAGCACTATTTTGTGATCAGTTGGGTTCGAATATTTTCAATTTTGAGTTCGATTTTTGAACCGAACCGATTCCGGGGTGTTCGGTTCGGTTCGGTTCGAAAATCGAACAGTTCGTAACATCACTAGTAAAAACTAATTCGTATTTTATCATTAAACCCGACTAGTGATTTTATATTGTAGCTACACCCATATTATTGATTATTCGCTTATTTATTGATTTGTGAACAAATTACAGTGGCGTGAATTACAAGGCGTGAATACCTTGAGGGCAATTTTCACGAGGAGTTTTAACACGAATTGTCAGTAAACCTATTAGAAATATGAGTTTATATTAACATTTAGAAATTATTAGAAACAATTAATATATTACAACAAAAAAATATGGGTCCTCGTTGTTCAAACATAAAAATATGGATATAGTGGTTTATTTCGTAGCAGAAAGTAAAACAGAACCGGAAGAACACTTCAAAAGTAGTACTTCGAAATTCGTTTTAAAAAGAAGAAAAGCGTAACCGATTAATTAAAATTAAAATTTAATTAAATCAGTAATTAGTTTACGAAGGAAGTTGATGTTGTCGATGACATATAAGAGTATAGAGTCCTAATTGTTCCAACTCATCCATTCAACTCCTATCCTCTGATATAAGCATTAGCTTGGGATAGAGAATAACCATAATAATATATATATAATATGTGGTTCATAATTTATTTTGTAATATATTTTAAAAATGTACGTTGGACCAGCTTCAGTTGACAGAAGTCAACAGAAATTGAAAAGTCCCAAACCATTGAACCATTTTTCAAGATAGATCTAATTAAAGAGCAGTAGCTATATAAAGCTTTTAAATAATGGGACAAATTGCAATCATTTTCCATTTTTTAGATAAAACCTAAAATTTCTAAAGCTCTACAACGTAGATATTCGTATGAGGAGATAAATAACAGTTTAAATAGGGGCGAAGGTCATAAACTGAATCACCATCAAGTTATATTCTATAGATTATACGTATTTGCCGACGTGTGAATATAATTTTGCGACAGTTACTAAAATCAAGAGTAAGGCCAAAAGAAACAAATTTTTCCCGATCCTTTTGGAGGTTTTTACAATAGATTGTCAACGCATAAAAACAACTTCATATTATAATTTATAAATAGATTTTGTTTATATTTTTTGGTAACGTTTAATAATACGATATTAGCATGTCAGTATTTTATTCTAATATTTTGACATAAGGTCAAACTACTAATTGGAAACTTAATAAATGTTTAATAATTTAGGCTATGAAGTAGGATGTAAACATGTAGCATTGAAGACTTTATTATTTATAGTAATTTAAGTTTTACTAAAATTCAAGTTTAACCAATTTAATAAAGTTTATGCATTAAATCTAACTTAATGTAGGCAATAAAAAACATTTTATGCTATTAATATAAAGTATTAAAAATTATTTAACAATATTTTTACTATTTATAGCGATTATTTTCATAAAAGTAACTATATTAAAACTAGAAGGCCAGCTCGGGACCAGGTACTTACCTAAACGTTTTGTTTGGGTACTACTGCATCACACACTCTTAGGTCTTAAGACTATATAAGCTTCTTTTAATAAGTTTATACGTGTGCAAAAAGTGGTTTTTTTTTTTACCGCAAATATTTCATATAATATGCTTAAATGTGCATTGTTGTTTATAATATATTTGTGTATTAATATATATACGAAATTATAATTTTTAGCTATGAAAAAACTTTCCCTGTTTTTTTTGTATATATTCGTTATATTATTTTAGATTTAATCTTTAATATAAATTTTTCGTGTTGTAATTTGACCCTCAATATGTCTGTCCTCCCACATATTTTAATAGGTTTTTTTTTTTATAGATATAGATATTATATCTAGTTTAACTATAAACTGAACGTAGAAGGTATAGTAATAGCCCCGAGGCATTATATAATTACTCAATCGTATGTATTATCATTTTATAAAAACAAAATATTTTGTAATTTATTGTGACTATACTAGACATCACTGTGACGTTATTGAGCAGTTATTCTGAATTTTTCTTTACTTGTGGTGTGAAAAAAATTATTACCTGCGGTCACGTATAAGGAACCATTATCAAAATCATAATATTATGTAGTTTAATGAGGACAAAAAGTTTGAAATTACTGGAACAGGTAAAACACATTTTAAAGATGTTATTCTCAATTGTATTCTTTATTATACTTATATATAGAATCATATTTTATACTTATAATATGTTTACATTTTTTTATTTATTTTATTTTGTTTTTATGTAGATTTAAAATATAATAATAATAATTGATTTCAATATTTTAAAGACATAAATATAAAAGTGAATACAAACGTGTTTATGGATCATTATGAATTATTTTTAATGATTATCATCTCCCTGGGTATTATTTTAATACATTTTGATTAGGGAAATTATGATGCAACTATATGTTGACATATAATTAATGCATATAATTTAGGCTAAAAATTAATAAGTAGTAACTATTTTCGATTTACGATATCAAAAAATATATCCCAATATTTATATCTGAACTGATAAATATTCGTTTATCAGTCGATTTTATAAGATTCCTGTTTCAACAGATAACGCCACAAGCAAATTTTTAGTATGCGCCAAAATTAAGTTATACACATTTGTGTCTTACGTATAGGTATAACTCAGCTATACTTATAATAGCTATAATAATCGATGGCCCAATTTCTTTATTTAATTTCATGTGGCAATAATTATTAGCAACACATCGTTACCAAAATTAAATTAGATTTCTGTAATAATAAAATATAACAAATATTTATGGGCACCTATTAATAATACGTACATTTTAATAAATATTCATGTTCGTAAAATGCGTATCTATATAATATGATGACACTAAATTATTATTATTTTGAAATGTAATTATTCGATAAAGAATTTTTTTTTAAAGATTATTTTGATTTGATTTATACGTTTCTGCAGCGCAAAAGCGTGTACGCGCGCGCATAGAATGTATGTGTATACACGTGCATGTATAATATAACTGATTGGACTTTGTTTTATTGGTAGTCTTACATAAATCACATGGCAATGTCAACGATATATGAATTTATTGGTAATAAATCTAACGAATGTATCTTATTGAAATACTCTTCCATAAAATATGATGCGAACGTCGGCTATATAATGTACGCATATACTATATAATAATATGTATTACACGAAGAAAAAAATAGCAACTTTCAACGGAATCATATTATAGTAGTACGTATTCAGATGCACATCTGTAGAGCGAAATATTATTTCATACTGTATAGTTTTATCGTCACAATTGTGAAATTAAAGTGAAAAATTTAATTCCATATTAACATCCGACATCGATTTAATGGCGCGTGTAATATTTTACTCATCGTACATGCAGTTGTAAAATAATAAATTATTACCTTGTCACCGTGTTTATTATTTAATTGATCTCAAATATAGTATTTTTTACACGCCTTCGTGGAAAACACACATCGTATGTGAAATATTGTATCTTGAAAATAGATAAAAATGTCGTTATTGCGATAACGGCTAAGGTTTTATATATGTCTCAAAATTAAAGGGTCTATTATCGTTGTATTTTAAAGTTTTTCAAAAAAGTGTTTTAAAGTTAAATCTACAATAATTGGCCTATACCTACACTATAGAAACGGTTTACGTTTCTGAACACGAGTTTAGATGTACTTTATATCCACGTCGTGTACGTCTGTCCTATCGATTCGTTGTCGTAGCTATACTAGCACATATATATAATATAGTAACTATATATAATAGGGAAATTGTTGATATAACAATCACATACTTACAATTTTTCAGACATAGTTACACTAGGTAGATATAGAATATTGTAGAAACAGATAAATCTGATACACCCAAAGATTTTTATTTATAAAGAAAAAAAAAAAACCGATTTTAAACTTTTTTTATGGAATTAACTTATATTGTTTTATATAACAAAATACAAATCGACTAGAAAAAAAGTAGAAAATTTCAAAAAGCCTCATCTGTCCGGTCCACTCTGAGACAGTAATTTTTCAAAAATATGCCATATAGAGATATACGACATGATGTGTACTGACTGGGACCGTACTTTAGCCACGGTAGGGAGCGCGGTTATATGCGCACATATAGGTATATATATATGTAACACAGACTCGTAATACTTGCACGTACGAGTCGATTTTGTTTTATTTCATAAGTAAACCTTGTTACAACTATGTGTATATTGTGTGTGGTGTAAATGATGACTTATCTATGAAGTGGTCGGTGATTAAATTAAAATACCGTTGACTGTTAAACAATCGGCTATTATATTATTTTATACGACGACGACTGTATAGTGGATGAAATACTCGTATATGTGTATATGTGAATTTATTGTTGGACAATTAAATAATGTATTGTTGACCAATAATTGAATCATAGAGTTCGATCGATTTCGACAACGTTTACTATTGTATACCTATATGTATTACATAAATCGGGCACGGTCCTTATTAATTACTAACGAAAAATATGGCTCCTTCTGGCTGAACTGCAGTATATTTAGAACCCTAATTTTATTTTATTAAATACATATTTAACAAACTTCAACAGCACCAAAAGTACAAAATATATCTAAATATAGTTACTATACTTATCAATACATGGTCAAAATGTATATGGAGGGTCTAACCCGTATTAAAGGCTTAAAAAATTCCTCAACTGTTACTTAATTTCATAATAAATCATTTTTAGATTAAGAGCAGAGAGCGATATATTGAAGTGGTTTTAACAATTTTTTTTTTCTAACAATTTTCCGATTAGAAGATTTAATCCAAACAAAACATGTGTACCAATTTAACATTTTCCTATAGAAATTTCAAATAGGAACGTACATTAAGGAGATTATTTTTCGATTTTTTCGATAATCTTTACCCAAAAAACAGCAAAAATTGGATTATGTTCTCATAATTCTGAAAAATGTATCTAACAATTAAAAGTTTTCACTATCACTCTATTTTACTATTATACATAGCTTGGAAAGTTCCTTTAAAAAAGGAACTAGTGCATGTCCATGTTTCATTTGTGATAAAGTAACTAATATCTTTTCCATTCCAGGCTAAAAAATAAAATTATTTATGTTATAAATCAAACATATTTTTAAGTACCCACCTGATTTTGTGCCATTTCTTTTATTTTTATAATTAAAAAAGTTGGTTGTGAAAGGTGGTAATCTAAACATTTTAAACTATGAGAGTAGCGAGTAATGTATTGGTTTAACAATAATAATGTATGTTAGAGTAAAGAATTTTTTGAATTTAGTAAATGAATCAATAGATTCTAATAACTAAAATCTAGTTTATTTTTTAAAGAGGTAATTTTTCGATTTTACCTGTAATTTTCTTATGCATAACAGAAAAATTATAAAAGTTACGAGTTCCGTCGAACACGTTCCTTTCAAGCATTGATTTTATTTAATCACTTAGTATTTGGGAAGCACGTTTGTAATTTAATGAAATGCTAGATTTCTACTAGACTCGGGGCTATATTTTAGAATATACAATTGAAGGTGGGATTCGCCCTTAACACTTTTTATGATTTCATTTTTATTTTTATTTTTTTTATGACGACTTCAACCCTATTCATATATATATATCTAATGAAGTATTTTTTTATTTTTATTATACCAACATTTAGATAATTTTGTCTGGTTTTTTTGATAAAACCTATAAGTAATCTCTCAATGATATTAGTTAATAAATACCTACTTAAAAATATTCAATTAAAATCATGTCTGGTAATTTTTAAATCTATTTTAAAGTACAATGCACTAAATTAATTATTCAAAAACATGATAGTTTAATTTATTATATTGATTAAAATTACAATAAAATATAAATAATATTAATTTACTACTATAATATAAAATACCACAAATTAAGATTGACTCGGCACGGTTTATAGGTGCAATGGAAAGAAGTACACCTAAAAGGTATTTAATTTACAATGATAGGACGACCGTGAAATGGAAAGTCAACGAATCTAGGTACCTACAACATAGTAAATGATATTCTGGTCGTGGTTTTTAACCAAAATAAATAAAAAAAAATTATGCATTTTTAATCATACCCGTGATATTCAAGGACAGTTTCAATTTCGTCCAAACACATAAGCCACAACACAATGCATTTTTTTTTTTTTTTTGGATAAAACGATCATTCACCCAAACGCATTACGTCCAGTTGATATAAAACTTACTAATTATTATAAATCCAAAAAAAAAAATTCTCTTATTAATAAAATCCTATAAATATAATTCTTAAAATATTCTGATATAAAATAAAAATAAAACATATACCTACTTCTAAACTCGATGTTAGTTAAATGCAGAAACTAATTCGGATTCCCCCTCCGAAAAATCAAAAGGAGAACGATATCATTTCAGCTAAAAAACTCATTATTAATATTACAAATAATAAAAAAAGAAAAAAAAAACTCAATATTTTATTAAGTTATTATGGGCACAACCCGTTTCCGCCAAAACCATACCCTTCCCTTTTCCGCCAAATCTAAAAAAGGTCGATTCACTTTTCCCCCAAAATCGTACCTTTCCCTTTTCGGCCCATTCGCTTTTCCGCCAGGTATAAAAATCGATAGTAACAATAATATATATCACTATATTTTATAAACATCTCTATACTATATTTATTATTGAAAATCGGTAGTCACAATATTTATTTTTATAACCATTTTATTAATAGTTATATATATATATATATATATATATAATACATGGAAGCTCCACTCGGAATCGTTATTTTTTTAAAAATATTTTTAATTTAATTATATATATTGAAAAATAACCATAATATGGTTTTCAATATAATATTTACCTTCCTAACTTGTGTACACACATGAATTTTTCCGGTAATCCGATTTGCAGGTCCCTGGGGTTTAGGTTCTCCTCCATTAATGACCGTGTTTGGTGTATAAACAATAGGATGAATGGACTGGCTTCACAATATGGTAACGTGCACGGTGTGTGTGTGTGTGTGTGTGTGTAAATAATACCGTGAAAAGTTTTGTACACGTGGTTATTGTGTATACGTGTATACATGGAGTGTAAAAAAAAAAAAAAAAAAAACTTAAATAATAATAATAATAATAATAATAATAATAATAAAAAATAAAAAATAAAAGAACACGAGGGACGGAAAAAAAGGTATATCTATTCTATGTATATATAATACCCGTATGTCAGATCCATGGGAGGTCCGTTTTTAACGTGGTCCCGACTCAATGGAAACTGGGCACATTAGCTGGTGACACGTCCGCGTCATGCCGCAGACAGCCGGGCGGGCATAAATCACCGATCGCGCGCGCGTATATATCACAGGCCGGCCATCTAAACGTCCGTGTAACGTATGCCAGGCAGAAAAATCTATAGGAAACAGTGTTTGGGCTTAGAATACGGTAGTAGAGAATCCGATGGGATTTGCTGAAAATCCAACCGTATACCCGTTATAAACCGATAATAAAACATATATAGGAATATACTATACGTACGCGTGTTAAATGTATTCTTCAGTCGACGTAGGTAATGTAATTTTCGCCTAAAAATTTAACATAAAAAAAAAAAAAAAAATTCAAGTGAATGTATACAACGATAATTGACGAAATGTGGTTTGTAATTAGCACAGAAATAAAAATCAATTATTCATTCGATAGTATTATGTAAATATGATAATCGTTATATGTTTGATTGTTCATGTTATGTCGTTTTCACATAGCATTTTTGGACGATATTTTCAATATACCTAAACATATTTTTAAAAAAAACACTTTGAATATATTACGAACAAATTCTTTTTGGAATATGATAAAGAAAACATACAGAAACTATTTCATAAATGATGCGTTCAACGCTGTTTTAGAAATATAGTTTATTCAAATTATTATAAAAGGTTTTTCCAAAGCTGTTTGATTCATTCATTATTTTTTAGCCTAATAGTATATTAACAGTAGGTACCTACCTATATATACCTATATTATGAGATAATATATGAATGTGTATTATTTTCTTAAAATCTCATTAGATTTTCATGTAGTTACAAATTATAGTACTCGGAAATCCATATTGGCATCCGAATTGGGTCCCGAATTTTTTTAGTGCACTGCATCCTAGTTTCGGAACCCATGCACTATGCCCTAGGGGGTAATTAAAGGTAGTATATACTAGATGGGTCCCGGATTATTTTAGGTACTACACTAGATGAATTCCGGATTTTTTCGTTAATTAACAACACAAATATTAATTTTTTTTATAACTGTATTTATATATATTTTTTTTGTTTTTTTTTTTTTTTTATTTGTATTGTGTATAATGTATTTTGTAAAGTTGCGATTTTTATTTTTATTATCTTAGTAAAAAAAAAAAAAATTTTCATCATATCTGTGGTCAAAGATAGATCATAGACAGTCCTAACTAAACTCTAAGGAAAAAAGGAAAATGTTAGTGTTGTGCAGTATATGTATGTGTAGTACTTACCAAAAAATATTAGGAATCCAACTAGTACCTTTATTGCAAAAAAAAAAAAAAAATCCGGTACCGAACTAGTATTTTACCAAACCAAATCCGAGAGCCAACTAGTATAGAGATTTTAATTTCGGGACCTAACTCGTATGCAGCCGCTGGTTGGGCCCCGGATTTCGTTTTTTTGTAGTATATACTAGTTGGATCCCGCGAATTTATTTTCGGTTTAGTACGCTAGTTGAGTCTTTAATGTTTTTTAACAAGTATTACACATATACCTAATACATTAGGTAGATACACCAACGTTTTTAATTTTCATTTTATAGATTTAGAATTGTCTATGATCTATCTTTTACCATAGGTTTGGTTAAAGATGTTTTTTTGCTGAGTTAATAAAAATAAAAATAATTGTCATTTTACAAAATACAATAGAATACAATACAAACGGGTAAAAAAATTTTAAAATGTTAAAAATATAGGAATATTGGAAATAATAATATTATATAATAATCTACTTCGTTATTTAAGCGTTAACATGCACGTTTATCAATGATACAAAATATTAATATGCAAATAATGTTTACCAGATTAGTATAATATTGGGGCTCGAATATTTTTCGGTACTTCACAGTTTCCATTAGTATATTAGTTGGTTTACACAAATATGAAAATAACAGTATTTATATATAGTGTGTTCTAAAAATGTGAAAATATTAACCAAATTAATACCTACAATAGTTTTACAAACACAACTTGAAAGAAAAAACAATTTTGTATGTGATTACTTGTTAAATGGTTGATTTTAAATTTAAAACGACTTACTAGATAAATTTTTAGTTTATAATCATAGTCAAAACATAAAAATTACTTACAAAATTAAAGGTGTCTATAATATCATAACGTATAGGTACTACCTACCGAAAAATCCGGGACATAACTAGTACACTATCTGTAATTACCCCCTAGTGTTTGACACCCAAATTGGATACTCCGTATATATTATATAAACAATATTTTTATTAAATGGTTCAATCAGTAGACAAGCTAACTATTTTTTGAAAAAACATTTTTCAATTGATTTGAATGAGCACAGTATTTTTGTCTATTCGTCTGTAAAAGAATTAAGTATTTGAGTATGTCTATAATAATTGTTGTTTACGAAAATATTGAACCATTTTATTTTTAGATTCGTCTAGGATACCATATTGTAATATATCAATATGTATAAAAAAAAAAACAGTCGAGCCTGAAATTCAATATTACTATGAAAATTAAATAATAAATTAGTATTAAATAAAAATAAGCATATAGTGGCGTATCAAATGATTCTTATTTTTTTTTTTGAACATTTTATTATATTATTTTAGCTATAAACTGTAAATAAAGGTATCTTTGTAAATAAGAATCTCATATTATCATTAAAATATCAGACAAGTCCATATTTTGATAACTATAAAAAATATTTTTATGGTCGAATAGTTGATATACAAGTTTTTATTGAATATGTACATACATATACTTGATACATAATACCTTATGGATTATTGTAGGTAGTAGCTCTGTATGTGTGCGATTATTTTTCCATATTCATTAAAAAAAAAATCTTTGAAATGTGCTTCTACCACAGAAAAATAATACAAAGTGGACTCGTCTCTTTATTGCAGTGAGCCCATTAATATCATGAAGACATTAATACCTACGTTATACTCTCGGTATTCAAGTGGTTCTGCAGTATAGGCAATTTTGAGAAAATTTAAATAAAAATGGAAATTTAATGATTTAAAAATACTTATCCTACGTTAGTTCCATTTTTTATTATTGTGATAATTCACTAAATGTTGGAAAATTTTTTTATTATTTTGATTTTTAAAATACTTTAAATATATAGTTTAATGTTTCGCAAAATACTTTATGTTTTACAAAATACTTTATATTTTACCAATCCTTTAATATTTTTATAAACATAATATTTTCAATTCGTTTAAAAAAAAAAATGTTCATTGAGGATGTCCTCTTAAAATCAATTGTTTACATTAATATCTCTACATAGATTTAAACATATGTTATTGTTATTATTAGAATCTACTATTTATAATTTACAGACACTAAGGTAACATTTTTAAAGTACACAGTACACGTACTTCAGATTAAATATTACATTACAACAAATTGTTTTACAATTATAATTGTCTAATTTTGTATCTTTTTATAAGAAATATTAACTATATAATATTCGAATAGTATATATTATGATTAGTACTTACCTATATATATATCAATATTAATCAAATAATTTTACTAAGCAAATGACAAATGTATACCTACTAGAATATATGTTATTCAGTATATTTTAATCGTATGGTAATTATGCATTTACAGAAGTTTATTTAAAATACGATGTAATAGTCGTAAACTTATAACTTGTATATATATTATGGGCTATAGCTAACAATAATAATAGTAGCTAATAATAATAATATAATAAGTAATTGTATGTATACACTAAATAACGCCATGATAATGTATAATTATCAAAATAAGACGCATAGATTTATTATAATATGGATTTGCTTCTATAAAGTAAAATTGGAATTGGAATTTCGGGGCTAAATTTTAGTGTACTAAATGCCTGGTTACCAATTATGACATTACACGTCACTTGGCACGGGCCATTTAAATTAATAATCACACGTTCGGTTACTTCGCCACGGGCTCCTTTCAAATATAATATATGTACTTAAATATTGAACTGTACATAAATATACAGGTATATAAATACATAGGTAGTGAAACCATAATATATGCATGGCATATATTATGCCTTTTTTAATGCTGGGCATTAACGAGTTAAAAGTTAAAATTAAGTTAAAAAGTCAAATTAATTTTAATTGAGTCACTTAACGCGTTACTTTTTTTTTTGCAGATTAACTTTGAACTTAATAAGTTACATTTTTATTGAAACGAAGGTGTTCACTTCAAGTTAACTTTATACAAAAGTATCTAAATTAAGTTAAATTTTTCCCGAAGAACAAATGCAAATTTTTGAATGAGGATTTTACTTTTTGATACCTACAATTGCATGTACGTAATCTATATAAGAATCGATGCACCACTCACGCACACGCCGTGACGTTGGCCGTTCACGAATATTGGACTGAGCCTGGTCTTTTTAACTACACGGAGGCTGGTATTTATGTCCACCCGGTATAGAAAATATATATAGAGGTGATAGATACTGCTTATTTTATACTACGTATTGGTGTGAATCAAACATAATACTGTATAGGGTATCTTGGCGGCTAGGAGTTATTTTCCGATTTCTATTTATTTATGCATGGATTTTAAAATGACGTGTTGTATGTTTATTTTTACATGTTTACACATTTTCATGCAGAATAGGTCCCCAATAGTTTTTTTTTTTTTTTTTTTTTTAGTGTAATCATTTTTTACCCTTTTAGGATATATATATATATAGGTATATCGAATTTTTTTTTTTTTTACT
>JAIPRL010006668.1:0-26359 GCA_025469235.1 Pemphigus obesinymphae
GACAATAATCATTAGAAAATATCGAATAGGAATTTAACGATTCGATTATGAAATATTAACTACAATACTGTATGATCATTTTATCGTTTAGATTACGGTTCGGTTCGTATTATCGCAGCTGTCGCGTTGTCGCGTACGAATAAAATATCTAATTATAGTTTTGTAGTGATATTGTTATACGTATATAAATGCAATTTGATATAAAATTGTGCAGCACACTGTATTTAATTCACTTTGCCCAATTGAATCTGGGCAGGGTACACTTTGCCCGGGCAATCTAGTACAATGCCCGGTCAATGTATGAGAAATTTGAGTATTAAAATGACCATTCTTACATTGGCCAAAATGTTCAGGCATTGTGCACAGTGCCCGGGCATTGTATAACAATGCCCGGATTTCCTACTTTGCCCGTAATATATATATATAAAATATTATATTATCTTTTAGTCTTATAGTTTTATAGGAATATAAGTATTCGATATAATAATAATAAAAAAAAAAAACAAACAAAATAATATTTCTACTATAATAACACTGGATATCACTAATAGGTGTCTTGTAGTACTATTTTATTGGATGTGAAGGACTTCCCTTCCATAGACCTCCATTTAATTAGGGAGGTACCAAATATTTAATGTCCAACTTATTGATATCCGTTGGACTCTATGAAAGAGTTTTATTCTAGACACCTATATAATTCAGTCTAAAAACATTGGACGACAACTTTGTATAAATCGTTTTAATATTTAGTGTCTTTAATTTAGAGATGTATTTTGATGAATTTTGAGGTATTCTAATTCAAAAAAAGGTTTCAGCTTATAAGATATGATAAACTGAGAACCCGGTTCTAAATCAAAAACTTTTGAAAATGTTCGTTTTCGTCCTCAATTATTAAAATTTGTATAAGTTTTAGCTTAAGATTGAATCTAAGAGAGAATTTGTATAGGATCTAATTTGACAAAAATCATGATGTCTGTAGAAAACTTAGAAATTATATCCTGAATAATTTGAAAATACGAATATTAGAACCATCTCTTTTCTTTGAAATCACGATGTATTATCTATATATAGTAGGTATAATATATGTATAATGAATATAATATGTATAATATATGAATAACCTAATATTAAAGTTTAGCTTGTAAAAATACTTTAATTTATAATCAATGATAATACCTATATTATATTAATATAAATTATAATACTACTAATTATACCTATTAGTAAAACTCTATAATACTATATGCGTGTTTGATGTTATGAATTATTGTGAAATATCAAAATGTGTTTTATTGCATGATAAAATCTCTACAAAATTGATATGTCACACAATTTTAATAAACTCTTTCCAAACCAAAATTAATATTGTGTTATAGTTTTTAACATAAGCGGCGTCATTTGGACCGGCCAAGATATACATTTGTGTATTAAAAATTAAATGTTATAGTAATTTAGCCAGCTTTTGAAATTTGGTTGGCCTGTGTAATAAGTAATGGCTACTGCAGGATTATGTCTTTACTTACAAATTTAAAAAATAATGAATTTTTTACCATCTATAAAACACGATAAGTCATATCTGCGCCATTGTTTATTATTATATTAGAAAATAGGCGAGTTATTTTATTTTTGCTGTTTTGAAAATTCCAGATAGGGCTGTGGACTGCATAAAAATTTGAGTATTAAAAAACAAATTGAAATAACGCCATTGAACATAAGTAATAATGAAAACACAATAATTCTAAAAATTAAATTAAGAGTATCAAAAATAATTTAATCCGATAACATATACTTAATTCTTAGATTCCGAGCAAAGCGAGTTAAAATATTAATTTTAATTATAAAATGTAAACCAATTACGTGTAATTCTATTGTTTGGTTTAAACTTTAAAAAGATTTTATAGATGGAAACATGCATTTCATTAAATTATTCGCTAGTATTCTTGTCATGTCCGAGTGCTTTAAGTTAGTGTAAAAATAGGTTTTACAAAAAATAAATTATACAATTGTATTCAGTCTTATTTTATTCCTACATTGTAAAACTTTAAAACCTAATTTTATTGTTCAAATTTAAATATATTGTTTAAACTTCAAGTTGCAAAAGAATAACCTTTAGGTGTTACAAGCAACATTAAAATGCCTATATTGTTTACGAAAATCTAACCTCTGTTAAGTGATTCATATGAGTGGTATTGTTGTCCCAGTAAATAGTAAAACAGATTATTATTATTAATATATTTTTTTTTTTTATTAAAATCTGTAGAGTAATTACAGAGTTTACAAAGGATAAACTCGGGTCCATTTCTTTTACTGTTATTATGTAAAATAATAATGGAAAGGACCCATGCAATTAGCATTTTTAATTTATGGTATGAATAAAATATATAAAAAGGACTACACCCCAGATTTTAGTCGTCAAAAACAACCTAATGATCAAATTTTGATAACATTTAGTGTATAATATTTAATCTTCTACATTTTTTATAATGTTTAAATACAAAAAAATATTATTAAAATATTTATATATTTTTAGATTAAAAAAAAAATATATATATATATATATATAAAATGAAGTTAAAACATACATAACATATACTTAAGTATATAATATGTAGTACATATCATGTACTATGTAGGTAGTATTACGTATGTACCTACTTTTGTTTTGTACATTTCAATTATGATTACCGAAATCCATTAAATTAATTTTAGGTAATTTGTATAATAGTTTTTAGATAAAAAATTTAATAGGTACTTACTACTAAAATTAAATCTAATAAATATTTAATTTAACTAGATTTATAATTTATATTATTAATAATACAATTATTTTACATACCAGTAAACATGAATATGGCTCAATTCAATTTGTATATATTGGATACTCGTTTGTTCAACAAGAAAATTATTCTCGCCTTATTTCTCTACGAATATTTTATTCAATTGATGGTCCGAAAATCTAGAAATAAAAAAATAAATAAATCAGCCAAAATGAATATATATATATATATAAAATATATTTTATCTTATTAGTCATGATTGGAATTGGCTTGGGAACAAATCTTGCATATGCATGGATAATAGATAGGTTAGGTAGTAGGTACACAATATATTTGCATGCATAGATAATAAAGGAATGGATGGGCCATCCCTTTACCTAATACACGGAGCGTTGTGTGTACGAAGAACATATACGTTACCACAATGGTAACTGTGGTTTAGTGATTATGGTAGTATTGATACCCAGTAAACCGCTCAAATTTCAAAATATTATTATTGTGTTTGACCATTATGTTAGACAAAAATACTTACTACTTGACAAGTGATATTATTTATATGTTATTATGTAATTTATAATTTAATTATGTTCATTGTTCATGGTTTTAATTTATTTTATCAATATTTTATACATGTATTATCATTTATCAATAATAAATTTTTGTAACCGTGATCACAACCACATACTATCAATGTAGTAACGAGTAGACCCTACAGTCACAGAATAAAACAATACAGTGGTCCATTCATTCCTTTATTATCTATGTTTTCATGTTATAATATCACACGCATGGCTTGAAACCAGTTTTTGGAAAATCTGTTATAACTATTATTTTTACATATTATAGTGCTTAATTGATAACCGAAACCGGCATACATTTAGAAAACTGAAACCGAAATATTGTGTTGGTTATTGCGCCTATTTGAAAAACGTAGTGAAGCAAGAGGTCAACGTCCTTTTCTATACTCAGCTTAAAACCACTGTTATATGATAAAACCATAAAACCAATAAACAAAAACCTTGTGATGAAAACTAAAATAACATTTTCACAAAATCGATAAGATTAATAAACCATTCGTAAAACTGAAAACCACATACATATAATATAAAAGTCGTTCAAATACAGGTGTATGTGAAAATGTATTCATCATCCCTTCGGTATTCAAACTGGATAGTGTATTATTATTATTATTATTATTGTTATTATAATTTTAAGTTTAAAAACAAAGATAAATCATTGCATTCGAAAGATGATTTTAAGCGATGTTCAATAAATATAATGTTATTTAAATAAATAAATAAATAAGTAACCATTATAACATTATTTATTATTTTATTATTTCTCCTAAATTTCTAAAATATTTCTGTTAAAATGGTAGAATTTCTTGACACTTAAGAAAACTACTGGGAAAATTGAAAAACTACATCTTCAAAGTACCAACTAGAACCAATTTGTTATCAAAAATGTTCTTTAATCCAAAACCCCTGATCTATATTACACTCATTAGATATATTTCCCACTTCGTTTAGAATCTAATATAGATGTAAGTAATTATAAAATGAAAAATATAAATGCATAACATTTTTTTTTTTTTAAATCTACTAATAATATTTATTAGTATGACTTTTATATTAAATGGTGTTTGTTTTCTTTATATATTTTTAATATAATTTACAGTTATTTTTTATATCTTTATATAATGTTCAATATATTTCATTTATTTTGATAGTCAATAATTAATTATATTTAAAGTAACTACCAAAATCCCTCATCATACATGGTGGTCATATTATATTAGTTTGAAATTTAACGTATACGAATTATAGAATTTTATTTGTAAAGTTCATGTACCTACCTAATCAATATGATTAATTGAAGTTACTAAATAGGTACCATTAACATTTTCGAATCCGTCAAATTAACCTTCAAAACCAGATAAACGTTCCTTTGGCTATATGTACATCTTGATTGGATTATACTAGTTTATAGATTATTGTTTAAGTTATAACAAATGGTTATAAATAGTTTAATTATTATGTACGATTAATAATGACAATAATATAATTATCTATACTCTACGAGACTCCACATTAATATAAACATATATCTATTCAAAAATAAGTACCTAAATTTGAATACAAATTATGTGCATTTTTTTAAAATTGAAATATATTTAAAACATGAACTACACTATCATAACATAAATATAAGATAATAATCACAATATTATTTTTATTATAATAAAAGTTAAATGTTTGGTGCGGAAAGTTTTGATGAATTTTTTGCAAAAGATAAATATAGCTTCAAATATATGGTTCCTTAATCCGTGGTAACTACAGGTGACTAGCTGCATAAATATCACATGCATTTTTGGTAAACGATTTCAAAGCCATGTTTATTTAACCTAATTCTGGATTATATCGGAACACATAAAACAATACAAATTTTTTGAAGTTTTCCTCCAGATAACTCTTGCATAATTTTCATTTTATTACAATATAGAAATGGTATTAAAATGAAAAATATGAAGATAAATGAAGTTTCAGCAGAGCTATTGGTTTTGACTAAACCATTTTGAGAATGTATATCAATTGCTTTGCATGAATTAATGTATCATATAAGGGCACGATTTATAGATAAAAATTAATAAAATTCTCTCAAAAGAAAATATGAAGGCTAGAGGCTACATTATTTTTCATCATTTTTTCATTAGGTAACAGTAATCTATATTTAAAAAAAATTTGGATTAATATTTTTTTTTTTTTTTTTTTGGTGTTAGGTTTTGTAAATTAAAATATAAATAACTTATTATTTAAAATTATATTCCTTTTAAATTAAAAAAAAAAATATAGGTACATTAAAAATAATAACAATCTTTTTTTTTTATAAAATCACAAAAGCTCAATTCATCGGTTATTTTCTTTCTTTATATACATATATATTTTTCTGAGTTTATAAAATTGCGATAAGTCTATAAAATCTGTGTATATTATTTAGACAAAACTGATATTTTTTACATAATTTAAACAAATATCCTGAAACAAATATATATTTGTACCACCCTGTCTTGTTTTATTTTAGTACCAATAAGATAACACCAAAGTTCACACTTAATTTTAACAAACATTTTCTTGCGGGTAACATTTTTTGGGTGCTATTATGAAATAAGTACTATATATAGGCACCCTCAAGTATCCATCAAATTACACCTACTTATAATATAATATATATATATTTTTTATCAATGATTCCGTCCCAGATTAAAAAAAGACACGTAAATCCGAGTATTCCGTTCTTGAAATTTTTGATATAAGGTATGGAATTGAAAAATTAAATTTATTATGTAAAAATGATGAAAATTCATATGCTGTAATATACATAAAAAAGAGTTCATAAAATCATAATATCACCTATATTGTCGTTATTGTAGTTATATTATAATATTATTGAGTATTAGAAATTTGACATGATTTTATAAACTTTGTTTTCTATAAGCCCACTAAATTGTAAACATATATTGTACAATTCTAATGAAACATTTGTCCGGGACGAGATTGGTTTGTACACATATTTTTTCAATTCAGGACAGAACCAGTAGAGTGTTGGCGATATTTGTAGGTACTTAGAAGGAAACTCGCGAATGCATTAATTTTCCGGGCTCAATTAGATGTAAATTTGAGTTGGGTTAGGTTATCCGATATCACACTATTACATATTATCATGACGTATTATAGCCGTTCATTCGTGCGTATATATGTCATTTTAACTATATATATATATATATATATACATATGATACATTACACATACGAGATACATTGTCATTTATGTATATATACATAATACGTATTATGAGATATTTCGGTCGTACATATACGATAAAATATCTAAAATATATTGTATCCGATCGTCATAGACAGGACGGGGATGGGGGGGAGGGGGGAGCGAATATTAGGTCTTGATATTCAATGGGCAATCGTGTTATGCAAATGCATTCGTTTCTCGAGAGTACAATGCATAAATTAATTTTGCATAGTAATAATAATAATAATATGATTCGCGTGTAATTGGGATACGCGCGGCATTCCTTTCGCGCAACGGCGACGACGGTGAACGATAAAACTATATTATGTATATACGCGAGGCGCGCGTTGGTCGAAAAGGAGAACAGCAACGCTCGAAGGGTTGTGTGGTGTGTGGCGGGTGGGGGGGGGGGGTGAGCGAACAACGCGCGCCGAGTGTGGACGCGGCGGAGTGGCGAAGATGTGGCGGCCGGTCCATATGAGAGCGCCACGCCCTGAGTTTACCACTCCTCGCGCTGGCCGGCCGGCGTATTGATCCGGAGGGGGAAACACCGCCGTGTATAGCGTAACGAGAGCCAGCGTAATGCGTTCCGCTCTCGCTTAAACCGCACCACCACTAGAGATGGACATAACCGAATGATTTATTACAATCGATTGTTATATTTGACAGTTCTGTTAAACAACCGTATTATTCGAAATGTCAATATTTTCATAAATCATTCGAATTATCGGGTATTTCATAAAACAATCCAATTGTCGATACTTATTATCAAATATTATTAAAAATAATGTTTTAAATGTATATTAAGACGAAATCGTGCATAGATACATTATTTTAGTAATCAGTAAAAACGACATAGAAAAATATGTCAAGTAAAAAACGACACATGTCGTTTTCTACCCAGATTCATTATTTTACTGAATAAAACTGGTTTGCGAGAAAACTGTTTTTTCGGGGTGCATTACAATTTTCGGTAATTTTTCAAGTGAATTTTAAATGTTATTTCATAATCTCATTAACCATTGCTTTTTTACATTATTTAGTAATTTATACGTTTGACAACATAAATCGTGTTATTTTTTCTCTTTTACACTTTTTACAGAAAAGTTACATTATATTGATTAATTTTATGATTATTATATATACTAAATAAAAATGATTACACTAGTAAAAACATCTAAAATGACGGAGTCACTCGATTTTAAGTACATATGATGTGATATGGTTTTTAATTCCATTTATATACATCCAATTCGATTTCTATAATTCTAATGATTTTAAATTCGATTGTTGTAATTTTAATGATTTGAATTCGATTGTTACAATTCGAATGATTTGAATTCGATTGTTATAATTTGAATGATTTTAATTTGATTGTTATAATTCGAATGAATTTTAATTCGGTTGTTTAATTCGATAGTTTTTACAAACAATCGAATATCTTGATATAGTATAACAAATAACAATTGAATAAGTTGATAGTTATCATTCGGTTGTGCCCATCTTTACCGTGCACACACAAACACTCACACACGGAGTATATATGCGTATATTTGTATTCAATATATCACTTGCGTATATACAGAGGTGTGAAATTTATTAGACTCGAGGAACGAAAAAAAAACAGAAAAATCGTAGTTTTTCCTTCATAAGACTTTTATTTTGAATCAAACTTAGAACGTTGTACTTATTTATTTGCACATTATACCAACAACGCTTTCTTGGGAGGACACTGAACCAAATATATCTGTGATTTCAATAAAAATATAGATTAATTTAGTACTTAATATGGTTGTTAATATACGTCCAATAAAATGTTTGTTGATTTACAAATAAAATGTTTGTTAATTTAACAGTAAAATAACAAAACGTATTATTGATTTAACAATATATTTTATTAATGTCTTGGGTAAAATTGTTTAATTGAATACAAATTTATTTGAATTAACAAATATTTTGTGTTTCTTTCTTTCTTCTTCTTCGTGGAACTAACGCCCATTTGTGTATCGAAATAGTCAATTTAAACAGAATATTTTTTCAATTTAATAACATACTTGTATTTTATTATAATAATAAAATCTGTATTAATTTTACAAATTATAAATTATTTTTATTAAATTATAACTTATATATTTTGTGAAATTTACAAAATTAATTTGTTATTGTAAACATATTTTTTATTAATTTAACAATATATTAAAATAATAAAAAATATATATTTTAACAAATATTCGTTTGTTAAAATTTGATATACTGTTTTATTTGCATACTGTTAATTCTACTAGTGATATTTGGTTCAGTGGAGAGAGGTCAGGTAGCTTACTCATTTCACCAAATTTCCAAAATTCAGCGTTCCAAAGAAAATCGTGGAAACCACCACTAAAACTGTCCACCAAAAGCAGGAAGTGTTATAATTATATATATTATTATTATAATTATAATATATTATAAAGATTAACTTTGCACAACTCGCAGTACTGAAAAGAACACGTGCAAAATAAGGTGTTGACAGATAAGAAGGGAAAATGGTTGATTAAAAACAAAGGATGTCATACTAAATATTAATACTATAATATACTAATATTAAATATTAAATGAGTACAATTTTCTATGTTTGATTGAGAATAAAAGTTTTACAAAAGAAAAACTACGTTTTTTTTTTTTTTTGTTCCTTGAATCTAATAAATTTCACACATCTGTATATATATATATGATTCCCATTGAAACTTCTCTTGAATAAAACTTTCGTATCTATAAATGTATACGTGTGTACGCACAAATAGATGGCCGACGACCGGTGGAATATTTACACGAATATTTGGACGTCCCTTTCCCTCTAGAACTAAAAATGATCGATTATTATTATGGAATTTTTTTTTCGTGAAATGTATTATTAAAATTAAATTCCATCAAATGCAATCCATTCATTTATAGTGTCGAATAAAATGCGTTTATATTTAGATTTCGTTAATAAATAATAATAATCGTAATAATTTTATCATACAAATATTTTTTAAATATTATACGACCCCTCCCCAAAATACGAAAATACATCACTGCTGGAGATAATGGGATTGCAATATAATATTGTTGAGTATTATACGACATAATATTATGTACATTCGTTTATAATATTTTTATTTTTTTTATATATATAAAATCTATAGTAATTTTAATTTAAACCGACTCCGCAGATGAATGGGTTTTATCGTGGTATTTTGAAATTTTTCCAGTTACTGTTTTCAATATTCAATCTGCTATATTTTTATAGGATATAGAACCTCTTCATGTTTTATTTTTATTTTTTTAAATGCACTGAACCTATGCAAATCTGGTTTTTAATTGAAAATTTCTATTAAGTTGGATTAAAAAATTCAATTTTGTAAAACACTGTACTTAGAATTCTTTAATTTTGTCATCAATATTTATACATAAAACCAGCAATATATACGCAGTCCAGTGGTATTGATTTAATACGTGCAACGTGTAGTATTTTGTGGTGGTGTGTTTTAAACGAAAAACAATTTACTAATTAACTGTATGTTTGAATATTTAACATTTAATTTAAAAAATATTTAGAAAAACATATTGTATATTGAATCTATAAAACTTTATAAATATTTTTCTCCCCCTCGCTATTTCTCCTAGGTATTTAGGGTTGACCATACCCTAGTCCTACTAGACTTCAACTTCCACTTTACACAGCTTTTCAGATCTTCCACCAGTTGCATTGGTGGTTATACATGCTGTTCAAGGTGGGAGGATAACAGTGTCGTAATTTCAGTCTTTAAAGGGGACAACATTTTTGACTTTCCCAGATAACTGAAAAAATTAGAAAACTGCTCGCTTCACTCGTGAACTTCTTCCCACTTACATTTTTATCTTGATATAATTGCTATCTTACATAGTTTCAGTCATCAAACAATAAACACGGAAACCACCAACACAGAACATTACTACGTTATGATCACGTAAATTACTGGTATCTCCAATTTGATCAAAAATTGTAGAATCTTCTTCCAGTTATATTATAAATAAATTGATAAATTATAATAGGTATCCGATAAAATAATATGTGAAAACATATAATTTCAAAACTACAATCACAATAAGTTGATAGTTTTTTTTAAAGTTATGACGGTTTAAAATATATGTAGGTATATATATATATATATATATTACCTATTAATATTTATTTTATTATATTATGCATAATATAATAGGTATACATTATATATATATATATAATTTTATATTTATAAAGCTAATTTTAAGTATGAACAATTTTAAATAAATAGCCAGTTTTGTAGTAAAAGTAGGTAAATATGGTACAGGAAGTATACCCATAGCACAATGTAAACAGCCACAGTGCTCGGGCTTTCTTAATAAACTGATATCTGTGGAAATCAAAAGTTTTATAACTATGCTGTTGATATAGAGTATATCGATCAATCTTAATATTATTTTACGAGTACGTCACGTCTGACCAAATGAGGGGTTCAAAAATGTTAATTAAACAATATATGTATGATAGCTACAATGTGTCACTTTTATATTATCATGAATTATTATTGGGTAATCAGTATTTTGTCGGGAGTATTCCATAAAGATAACCTAAAAAAAAAAAATCATGTAGGCAAGTTATACACCTGTGCTTCTGATCAAATTGGGTATGTGGCTCTTCACGACTATAATGTAGGTGCCTACTACTTAGTTTAAAGTATAATACACGTAGGTACATTAGTTTGTGATATAATCTTGAACTTAAAGATGCGTAAAGAAGAAGAAGTATTAAAATAAATTTGTAATGACTCCAATTATTTAAAACTATTAATTGTGTGAATTTCATTAAATTTTGTTTCTGTATTAAATACTTACAATAATATATTACACAACATAGTTTATATGAAATTAGTTATCATAAATAGGCATATATTTTCAATAATTTAATATAATTTTTTTAAATATTTTATAGTTTATAGTATATTCATAAATAATATACTAAACCAGATAGCAAATACTATTGTCTAATACTGTAGGTATGTATTTATATATACATATAAAGTATAAAAATAGATTGCAAATAAAATAAGATTCAGATTTATATAATTCGTTTTATTTTTAATATAAATCTATTTAATAATAAAATAAAAAAACCTACCTACTAAACCATTAAAATATGAACATGAATTGTTTGATCACAAACTGAATTTCTATTGCATACAACTAAAGTACGTGTACACTTATAAACATTTATGGTCTTTTGTTTTAATGGACAAGCCATTTTTGCTCCAAATTGTTTTTATCTTATATTGAACATCAAAGAGTATATAATAATAATACGAGTAGTATTAAATATTTCTTTTACGTTTTTGAATACTTCTTTAGACCCTTTTAAATATTTCTTTTTTTTTCAGCTAACGTGTAATTTCTCCACTTATCTAACGAAAAGTATATAGCTATTATAGAGAAGAGAAATTAAGTGGGCGAAATGGAAGTATAGACCGTTCAACAATCCCGGAGTAGTAGAAATGTTTCCACCATCAATCAAAGCGCATAGGCCGGCTGTCTCCCTATTGTAATGACAAAAGGAGTTTCATCATCATCTTGGATCATTTATGCGACGTAAATGAATATGAAGTTTATAAATTGACTCATGGATATATTATGAAAGTGATGAGAACGGAACTATACATTTGGTCACAAATTATGCCAACTTGTATTATGCCAACAAAATATCAATTGTTTTTTGAGCTATTTGAATTAGAAAAATATTTCTTGGAAACTTCAAATACACAAACTGAACTTTCAGCGATATACCTCATAATAATATAAATTATATAATAAATGATAAACGAAAAAATATTGAGAGAAAAGATATATCCACGAAAAAATATCAAAAAATGATAAAAAGGCTATAATAATATTATATTCTTTGAAAATATTATTTCTTCTAAATTTTAAAAACTGATAAAATTTTTACATATAAAATATTTTAATTTATCAATTATGTATTATATATTAAATATCATAACTAAATACTAAATAGTATTTTAAAATACAAAAATAAGCATTAATTAGGTAGGTAGTTAAAAAGAATTACTATTTTATTAACTTATACTTTCATAGTTATAACCAAGGTTGGACATTAGCGAATTGAAAATTAAAATTAAGTTACTTAACGCGTTACTCTTTTTTCAAATTAACTTTTAACTTAATAAGTTACTAACAATTCTAGCAACTTCATTATATTTTAATCAAAGTATAAATTTGCATTAAATTCATTTTCATATAAATTGTATATGCGTCTGGACGATATTATAAAACTTAAAAAGCTTCTAATAATCTGTTATAGCTTATATTTAATCTTAATTAACATTTTTTTTTTAAATTCATTATGGCCTTGAAGAATAATATTTTCATTCTCTATAAGACTATAAAATAATAAATAATTTTGTTTAAGAAATAAGTCTTATATTAAAATGAATAAAGATTAAAGGCCCAAGTCGAATATTACAAAATTTATCTTTCAAAATATTAATTAAATTATGTATAATTGAATAAAAATGAACAAAGGTACTTAGGTGAGAACTATATTCATAATAATGAATTTATTTATTTATTCATTTAATACAATTTTTTTATTAATAATGAAATGTGTATATTATATAAATGGCATAGGTACATAATATTTGAGACGTTAAAATTCTAATTTGTATTTAAATGACAACTAAAATAACCGAGTTAGGTTATTATTTTTTTTCCAACTTACTTCTCATGAATTTCCCCTCACTCATATATCAATTAACGCTCATCACTAATGTAAACCCTCTATTTTTTTTTTGTTGTAATTATATATAATTAGCTGTTATTTAATATTTCTACCTTAAGATTAATTAATATATATTTATTATGAATTATATTATATATTATTTATTTAGGTTTTGCACATTTTGTATAATAAAAATAATAATAAATTTGAACATATTGTACACATTTTTTATTCGTTTATTAAATATTTTAAAACACGTATCACGGGCTTATTTAATGGAGAGGGGATCAATAATAAGGTTAATTTGTCCCCCCCCCCCAATTTTAATTTTGTAGTAAGTATAATTTTAAACAATGTAAAAATAAATAACTTAATATATTAATATTTGTAAGACTTTTAAAAATGACCTCCCCCTTTCCACAAAAAAATGTTCTTGCTGCGTGCCTGATACGAATCAACTTAATGCTACACACCCATTTTAGCAGTATTAAAACACGTTCACACTCTATAACTATATAACTATAACTACTCTAGAGTCAATATTTATACAAAATATGAAATATGAAAACATTTATTATGTCTTATTATGTCATTTAGTTTCTTTAGTTATAATTCTTTTTTTGTTTTTTTTTTTTTTAAATTTTAAAATTTCACAATTTTCAATCGTGGATTTAGACTTTCAGAATAAACACATTAAAAAAAACTCTACGCTCAAACGCAGTAAATATTCTCATCTTTAATTTTTTTATTTTTATATATATATATATATTAATTTTGACAATGCGCTTACAATGTGGTGAAGATGTAGTTATATAGAGCGTAGACGTGATTTTGACAAGTGCATTTTTTTAAATTACCTTTAAAATAAATTATATAGTATTATTGAATTTTTGGATATACATTTTTTTTTTTTATTACTTTATAAAAATTGCTTATACAGAACCCCTTAAGAAGAGGGCGCATCCACTTAAGCCGGATAACTATCATAACGTCGGAACGGTGGACGTGAACTTTAATATATTTTATGATATACACATTATATGGTCGACGAGACGGGCAAATATTAAAATTATCCGTAACGCAATATATCGTAAGAGAAAAACGTAACGAGCAGTAAATTGTACGCCGCCGCGCGGCGGAAAGCAATATAATATATGCGATGACGCATATTTCCAGTCCATGAAGTCCAGTGGGTCACACTATATATATATATATATATATATATATATATATATATATGTATATATATATGTGTGTGTGTGTGTATTGTGTATGTACTATATATTATACAGGCTATATATATATATATATATATATATTTCTCTCTTAATATATATATATATATATAATTTTTATATATATATAATATATATTAGTTGAGAACGGCTTTATTTATTTGGCAAACGACTTTGTCGAAACGTCACCTATAGACCGAAAATTTCACGGTATGTTTGTTTCTCTTCCCGGTCGTATTATATATTATATCGTCGTATCCTTTCGGCTGCTACGCCGCCGCACCGCCCGCGATTTCAGTAAGTATCGTGTATAAATCACGGACGGGACGCGCGGTACTAAGCGCGCGAAACCTTTTTGCGAGCTCTCGCCGGGCGCGCGCGTGCATTTCAGATGCTGTAAATTCATACGGGCGCAGATATATATATATATAAATTCTCGCAGGAATGGAATGAAACGTATTTTATTCGAGCTTATTGGACCATGTTGTCATAAAGTGAGATGGCGTGAGAGAGTGGAGTGAATACGAGTGAGTAATATGAATGAGAAAACGGGCCGGAAGAGACAGAGAGAGAGAGAGAGAGAGAGAGAGAGAGAAATTCCGAGTTTTTGCGCTATTTTCATTTTTTAATATTTTCACATGTACATATTACGAGTATAATATGTGCATATTATATTATAAATGATTTAAAAAAAAAAAAAAACATCAAAAATACTTTAAACTCCCGTGCGGTCGTATTAACTTTACAAATCTAGGAATACATTCATTTAAAAATTTTTAATCGGCAATGTGTTTATTATAAAATATATTCCACTATTTAATCCTTAAATTTTACGCCTACTTGTATAAAATAATTAAAGTGATCACACAACGTATCAATTAATCATAAGTCTGTACAGAAATATTATGATAAGAAGTATAAACAGCTGAATACAAGGGACTTTGAAATACTACTGACAGAAATACTACTAGTTATTATTATTTATTATATCGATATAATATAGACTCAAAAAGCTGTAGGTTCATTTAATTTTATTTTTTTTTTTTTTATTATTATTATATGCCTTTTTGCGTAGGTTAATAGCAGCCAATTATTATCATAATTACCTGACGATAAACTAAAATATATTTTGAATTATTTTGAGTTATGAAATAAATTAAATAGTTACCTATATAAGTATAATATAATATTTTAATTTAATTATAACTTTATAAGACAATGCCAATTTGTATTTAAAAAAATAAAAAATGAAAAAATGATTATTTTTAAAGATATTTTAACGGTAATTAATATTAAGAAATATGATATTTTTAAGTTAATAATTTTCGTTATTATTGAATGATATTTTAAAATTAATACGTGAAAGATAAATCATTACATTCAACAAACGATTCTTATCAAAGTTCTATATAATATTATTTTCTAATTGCAAACAATTTTCCGTCATATTTGGTAATTTTCTATAATGCTTAAGAAAACTAGTGGAAAATTATCGAAATTAATACAAATGTTTTAAGTTTCTCTATCATATTTATGCATATTTACCTTTAGATAGGTACATTTCATATAATAATTTTAGATAGAATAAGTGAATGTGTGCTATGTGTATAATAGTATTCGTATAGATTACAGTCGGACTGAGAAATCTTGAAAAATATTAGTTTTCAAACAATTTTGGAAAATTTTTAAGAAATTAAATAAAGGTTCCGGTTAGAACTGATTTTTAAATAGGTTCTACATAAATTAATAAAATATGTATTTTAAAAGGCCAGTCATCATTTGCGTATTTCCGTTTACTTATTTATAAAATATATTCAGGACAATTTTTCGGTAGAAGAAGTTTTTGTGTAAAGAGCTTTTTGATGAAAAATTAATTTTATTAACGATCTTCAAAGGTAATTTTTCGATTTTTCTAATAACTTTTGCCTAATTGATAAACTTTGTAACCGTATTTATTTAACTGAAAAATATGCAAACGATATACGGCCGTTTTAAATATGTTTTTTAGGATTATAAATTACATGTAAATAACTATTGTATAAACTATATACACATATTGTGTATAATTAAATTTAGTATTTCTATCTCTGTGTCCAGCTTAATTCCGTAAACAAGGATGCCCGCAAAAATTTACCCTAAAAGAGGAACCTAGTAAAAAAAAAAAAACATATTCTTACTTAATAAATAATTAAATATATTTTCCCTTATAAAATATTATTTATCAAAATAACAATGGGTACAGTACCTTTTATGGACCTTACGATCGCCCGTGTTTAACTATATTTAATTTCAATTTTAATTTAAAACCAATTTTAGTGCAATAACTGATTCAAAAACAGGTTATTCTTAATTTTGTTCCAAGCTCCGCCGTTGGACTGATTATTAAATTTGAAAACTATAATGAATTATCTCCTTTTATAAAACGATTCTGAATGGAGCTCGATATATTATATATAACTGTATTAATTATTACGATAAACACATTTTTGAAAAATGTATGATGTACACATATACCTAAATATAATAATAAAATACCTATGCAATGAGAATTTATAATTTTTAGATCCATTGTTTTCGGAATTGTGAGGAAACAACAATTATAACCAATATTATTATCATTTACGGTGCCTATAGTTAATTTTTACGTGTTTGTTGAAAAAGGCACAAAATGACTTCTATAAAATACCTTTCTGATCAAAATTCTTACCGAAAATGTGTGCACATATACCAGTTGGATCATGGATATTATACGCCCTAGTTGTGAGTTGTGATAACACACATGCATATATAGACATTATATTATCTAGAATATTGAAAAACATCATTTCTTTATTATTATATATCTCTGATTCGTGATTCTTGGATTTGTGTATTTTTGGAAAAATATTCATTCGATCGAGAAATATCTGGAATAATTAATTTTAATAATTACTTATAAGTCTTAAGGATAAAATAATGAAAAAAAAATAAACATCACTACGTTATCACACCTCATTTTGTAACTGGTGAATATACTCATTATATTTTTAACCAATTGTATATTATTATAATTTACCAACTATTAATATATTGATTTACAAATTGTTTTCATGAAATTGATCTTAGTAACAAAATAATATAATGGGAAGGAGATTTAGAGAGCAAATATCTTTCTCAAATATTTAGTTCAATCTACTTAATTTATTAAGACAATTTATTTCGATGGAATAAAATTTGAACGACTTAATGAAATTGGTTCTAACGTCATCCTTAGTAACATTATTTTTACATTCAAATTTAAAACACTGTACGCATTTAAATGATATTTATAAATAACAGTATACAATTTAGTATAATATTAAATATATTATAGTAAATGCAATATATACTTCAAAGTACTAGTACGCCCGAAATCCCTATCTTTTTTTATCAGTTTCAGACTATGTAAAAATGTTAATTACTATGATAATTGTATTTATTTAATTAAGAGATTCCCTAATCTTTTCGTCCATATAATATATCATATTATATGTCACTGAATTGGCACATCATTAAAATTGAATTCTCTAATGATAACACCCTTACGTTACTATATTTATAAAAAAGTTAATTACAATATTGTCAAATAAAATGTATGTTTATACCTATACTTGTTTTTGACTACGATCCAAAAATGTTTCATTCCTATTACTTTTCTTGGTTTCCCCTGCATTTACCTTTCCTAGTCAACCATAAGTAGATGTAAACCCTTATCGTTTTGTATAAATTAAACGCTGTAAATAACGTCTGGACTGCGCCAGGTGCATTTAGAGAGCTTTGTACCATATAATCCCCTTATCCCTCCGCTATACCATCTTCCTCTATAGTTTGTTGTAAAATATCGTTTCCTCTTTGTCCTTCTCTTATGTTTTCTTGGCTTCAAGACAACGGCAATTCTTTTATTATTATATTATATATATATATATATAAATAAACAATATAATATACATAATATATACCAATACCTATATATTATACATCGCTTTTTTTATGAAAAAAAAAAAAAATGGAACTTTCAGTGTGGTATTTTTGGAACCGGTCCAATACTCGCTTGACATATTGACCAAGTTAACTTGGCTCCAAAGTGAATTAACTATACGATATACCCACACCATATATTTTCTCTAAACTGTATAAAGGGGTTTATATTTAATATACCCGGGTAGCTTATAATGAACAAGCAATGATACCTTTTTTATTCACCTTAACTTGATTAGTAAAATAAAAATACAATTACGACTGAATAACTTAATAACGACTTTTTTCAATAATCGTATAGTACGCAATTTATAAACAAATAAAATCCTTAATTCTATTATTAATTAAAATGATAACGAATATTTCATATATTTCTATAGATTATATAAGTAGTTTAATTTAAAAAATACATATAACACATACTTTAGGGGGAAAATAACACAATATATTAAGTACTTTCTTGGCGTAAAAAGAAATATTAGTCATATATTGTTTCCCATATAAATAAAATTAATTGATAATCATATAGTCATTTAGTTAACGAAAATTATGTATTACCTATACATTAGTATCTTGGAATTTGAACCTTAGAAAGATGTAATGATAAATATATAAACATTGTACTAGGAAAACAATTCACAGTTGATATATGTCTGAACTATTGTTTATTGAATTTTATATTTAAATTCTGAAATATATTAAATATATTATGAAAAGGAGTAGCAATATATTCAAATTTACAGTTTTAAATTTTAATAGCTACCCAAAAATATTAATCATTAATATTATTAAACGAAATCTAAAAATAATGCATATATAGTAATAATACAAATTTATAGTTTCGTTTTTTTATTTTTTTAATAATACAGGTATGATTAAATACATGTTATAACTTTATCTTCAAAATAAAAATTAAAAGTTATATAAAATAAAAATAGAAGAAACAATATATTTGACACTTTTTAGTTATGTTATTTATTTATTTATTTAGTACGTGTTCTATAATGCGATCTATAATATAATAAAATAAATAATCAATAAAAATCATAAACCTTTCTAAGATTAGAATTCTCTGAATTATTACATTGTTATAATATAATAGTTTAAACAAATGTCCGAGTCAAAAACTTTGAGTTTTATTTATTTTTCAAATTAATAACACCTGAAAAATTTTAAAAACGACCATCATCTGCATTCAATTTTTAATCTATATAAAGTATTAAAACATTGAAAATCTTAACAATTAAAAATATATTTATAGACGAAAAAAAATACACATACACATAATTGAAAAATCAATACGTTTCTTTCCTCATCTGAATCTAAAATAAAAACTAAGTAAGTAGTAGTTTTTTTTTTTTGTTTAATTCGTTTACAAGCTTGTACAAAGATGCTCTTGTAATTAAACGCCCTTTCAAAATGATAAACAACAGTGCAGATGGGTAAACACAACAAGGGGTGTACATTTTGTACGTTTTTCTATTCCTTCAATACATACTGTTCAACAATAGACTAATATTTTTTTTCATCATTATTTTGAGAATTTTCATAGTAAGGTCTACAACAACAGATAGGAATTTCTTGCCTCATTGTCAAAAGGTAATTCTATTAAGTGTGTGTTGGTCGAAAAACTTATGGAAATGGGACATTTTATTTAAAAACCACATACAAATGAAGTTTTTTTAAAAAAAAAAACCTGGCAAGCCCCCAATACAATCAGACTTGGCAGATCTACAATATTTTTTAATTTCAAAAAGTACATCTTTCATCTTTATTATGCTTTATAAAAAAATTTTAAAAATATCACATTTAACTAATTATTTGCATATATCACCATCTTATTTTATAAAGTATTATTTAGTTTTTTATTTATTTTTATTTATTAAAAATTTAATTATAATATATTATAATAAATTTGTAATAAGTTACTATTTTTACCACCATATTCATTACTGATTACTATAAATTCTTATTTTTAAATCGGTTTATATTATTATTTGAATTTTAGCATTATTAGTTAGCTTAATACATATATAAAGTAAACAATAAAAATGTATATTAATGTATAGGTATTTTAAATACTGATAATAATATATTTAAATATTAATTAAAAGTTACCTACATATGGGTATTGTTTATTTATTTACTTGACCAAATAAAAAAAAAAATAGTAGACGTAATTTTCAAGAAATATATAATTTTTCAGAAAAATATACATAGAATATGGATTTTATATTATCTTTTTTTGTACAACTAAACTGATTATTTTCAAGAATGATAATGATTAATTGTTTTATATTTATTTTTAAGTGATATACTAAAATCTATAAATATATATATAAACTTTTGAGTTTTAAATTTAATGTTGAATTATTATTACTTATTATACCTACTCATTATCTAATTTAATTATATTCAATTGTATAAAAATGAATATAAAATAATTGATATCCAATGTGTTATTATGAATATTTAAAATTTGAAACATTTGGGTTATATTATATTTTAGATTCTGAGCATAGCAAGAAAAGGATTTGTTTTACAATTTTATTCTTTTTATAAGTATTTTACAATTTCTTGGGTAGAAAAAGGGAATTAAGAGTTGTTTGTTATAGAGACATTTGATAGGAAACTTGTTCTAAATGGTACTTACAGTTGGCATTTTTTGTTTTTCTAAGTAATTTTCAAAAGTATAAAAAAAAACCGTCTTTTATAATACGAATAATACGAAAAATTAATATAAATTAGAAAATAACAAATAATCATGATTATCGACTATATAGGTGGTATATAATATTTATAATTACCAAAAAAGAACAACAATTATTATAAATTTAAAAATAAAACTTTAAATTTACACCAAATATACTATAGCACTATATTGACATTATTCAATTTTTAAATTATGAACTGATATTTATGTAGGTATTCAATATCGAGTTCTACTTAGATCTTTTATCGAAAGAAATGTAAATCATTGCTTACAAATTTAATATATTTACTACAAGTATCATATCCGACAAGCGAAGTATTTGCACTTCCCACTGACCGAATTTTTAAAAAATATTTTACGATTTTATTATTTATTAATATAATTTGTAGTTTTGAGATTCTAAATTTTAATTCATATCTACTCACTTAATTTTAAATATTTTCTAACTATATTGCTGTATTTTATACAAATTTAAAACAATAATACAATACTACAATACAGTACTTTTATGCAAAATGAACGAAGCGAGACAAATGCTAGTGGCCAAGTCTAACACAGAACCCACTATATACTATCCCTCTTAAACTTTAGACTATAAATTACATAATACCACTGTAAAATATAATTAATGCATATAATATTTTGTGGGCATTGAAACTAAAACATAAAATAACTAAAAATATTGTTTTATACCTAAAACATCCCTTATAAAATCTCATTTAACCATATATTATATAAATACGATTTTAATAAATGTTTTCAAGATTTTAGCTTATAGTTTTATAGATAGAAAGTAAGCAATTTAATTTATTATCTTTTTTTGTGAAAATATATAGATATTGTTTATTTATATTAAATCAAATGTGATATTATATGCAGTGAATGCAATTTTCACCTTGTCTTCTACTATATATTAACTATAATCCTACATAAATAAAATTAAAAACTAAAATTTAACATTGGAGTACTTAAATAATGTCTGGTTATGGCGGGACAATCAAACCATGAAATAAGTTGAGCAACAACTGTGATTATTATTCGTACACAGTTGAATTCAGTTTACAAAAACTAATTAAAAGTTAAACAATGAAACATCTCTCGAAATTGGTCTCAGCAGATTTCATCCAACTATTGTATTTTATATATTCACACTTTTATGTATAGGAGAGAACATATATATATATATATATATATATTGTATGTATATATGTTTGTATGTATAAACACATCGCTAGGAACTACAATGAATAGTATATAAAATAATAAGATCTTAATCGAATCAAATCCAATAAATATTATCAGAAACTGTCACTATGGTTTAGATCATTAATTTTGAATTATATATTTATGAATAATTAAGCGTCTTATTGGTGAAAGAGAGGGGATGGTTGTCACAGTTTTTATAATTTCATTTTTTTTTTTTTTAATTATAATGTTTTTTTTAATTACGTTTGTTGTATTATTAAATAGAACATCTTGTGAAGTTTCTATAAAATATCAAACACTAATATTAATTAAAAATACATTTTTTTAGTGATTTAATATATTTTTTAATTTATGACAACCGATCCCACTTCAGGGTTGGTTGCCACATTTGGATAGTTCCAGGTAAATTAAATCAGAAGTGACAATCAACATGAAAATTGAAATTTAATTTTTCAATGTTTAATATTTAGTTTAAACCTATTATGCAAGAAAAATTAGCACAAGTAATTAATATTTTGAATAAAAAGAAAAATTAACAACTAATATAACTTTATCAAATTGCATAACATTTTTAAACACTAATTTATTTGTGAAAATCAGCCCCAAATCAATTGTGACAACAAACCTCATACTACTTTTTGAAAAAAATGTTATCATTATGGCTTATTACTTATAAATGCAGTCGTAAATAACACACCAAAAATTACGTTAATATATTATTTATGTATTGAGTTTATAAAAACAACGTTAGTAATAATATATAAATATCAAATACCTATAAAAATATATTTATGCAAAAAATTTACTTACCTACTCAATATTCACTTTTTTGGCATACAATTTATCAGGCGATTACAATCGGATGCTCTCCTAGATAAAAATGATTATAATAATTTTGATAACAGTACACATAACGAAGATAAGTGGCATTTCGTTGCAAAGTTAATTAACATTGTGACAACCATCCCATGTGACAACTAGCCCCGATCTCTTCTACTATTTTACAACATTACTTCTGTATTCAACTATTATTATTTAATATATTAAAAATTAAAAAATAATTAATTGAAAAAATTTAATACTCTTAGAAAAATATAAATATATAAATAAGTAAAATTAATATATATTATAAAAATAATATATGCCAAGAATATTCAAAAAAATAAAAAAGGAACAAAAAAATCATGAAAATTAATAAACATAATAGGTACCTACATAAAATATACTATAAATAATAAGAAACGATGGCTAGTAACATAGATATATTTGTATTAGTAAATATCATTATCTTTAATTCATTATTGATAATTAATTCATGTTTGTATATTTAAAATATTATTAACTACTTATTATGTTTTACTTCATTATAAGTAAGTAATTCTTCTAATGCTGAATAAACGTACATATTTTTTTGGTTATTTAATATCATTAAATATTTTTTTTATATTGAAAATATTGAAATGTATGTTATAATTTATTATCATTCTAAGATGTACTTAGCAAAATTAGATTTAGGAGAAGATTTTTTAAATTTTATTTCTGAAATATGTTCTTTATATCGAATTTTGAAACTTCTATTAGTTATATACTAGTACTAGTACATATAAGCTTATAAACCCCATAACTATCATAATTGATAGAAAATGTATACTTATTATTTATAGTTCTATTTGAATTAGTATTAGTTTTAAAGGTAATTTTTACATTATACATTATTATTATTATAATTATTTTTATTACATTAGGAATTATATTTTTTTTTTACATTAAGTAATGATATCTTACACAGGACATTTTGCACAATATACGTTCATTTATAAAAATAAAACTAGTATAATGCCCTTTAGAATCTCCTTTATTTTAGTCCATTAAATTATATATAATAATAAAATATAGACGTAGTTAGAGGTATATATTATTCTACAAATAATGTTCCAGGCTAATGATATTTTTAGATATTTAAACATTTTATGAAAATACGAAAAACTTAATATTATATATATATATATAGACTGAACTATACCTAATGTATTTAAATAAATTACATTATCTTTATTATATTTTGTTTAATTTAAATAATTTTAAAGTTTATTTTTATCTTTCTGGATTTAAATATTTCTTATCATCATTACATTTATATTACCAATTATTATATGAGTTTAGAGTTTTTAATTTTTGGATTATTTCATAAATTAACTATGTATAGGTAAGTAATATAATACTTAGAAACTGACTACTCTTTCTTTAGGTTTCTAAACATAATTTTAGATACATAATATCTATATAATAATCATATTTGGTGTTTCTTGAATTTTTCGATTTAATTTAATTAATTTCTTGATACAACATACACTTATAGTTTCGTTAGATATTTGAATATTAAAAGAAGTAATGATATTGAAAAACAAGAATGATATAATATTCTATATTTTGGTTAACTGTACTTTTAGTAAAAAAAATTAACCTTGTTATAGACTCAACTATTCAAGTCACTCGATAGTTAAAATGCATTCCCTTTGTTGTTTCCGTATTTAATTTATGAGCAATTACTTTATAAAAATTTGTCTTAAATCTAGAATATAACCAAATATTTCTATATTAGCCAATACCATAAATATTATAAACATAATTTTATATTTACAGAGTAGGTTTTATAATTCAAAATTTTATTTCATCATCCCTTAAAAAAAATGGCCCTGAGTCGATGTTAATATTTTAAATGAAATAACATAAATTGTTATAAGCCTAAATAATAAAAATAATACACTTTTAACTGCTTTACGTATATGCAGTTAAAAGTGTATTATTTTTGTGATTTGAGTTTAAAATGTAATAATTGTATGGCTTAATGTCCTATTTACACGGTGATAGTACTCTCATGAAAGTTCTATCGAGTGAAAGTCGCCTTAATAGTACCTACTGTTATGATAGTACTATCAGTGCGATTTATACATTCTGTATAGGTACCTCGATAAAATATATTCTTATTGAATATAGTGCTTACTTAGTTATATTAAAATTAAAATTAGTCAAATATTATATTATAAAAATATTTTAACAACACTAGATTTTAAAGTCAGATTTTGTAATAATAAAACATATAGCGGTCATTATAGAAACAATCATTTAATAAATATAATTTTTTAATATAACAATATTATTGAATTTTTTAAACAATATGATCGATGCTCAAAAATAAATAAAAAAATATTATATTATAATCTTCCCCACTAACTGTATTCCATTACTATGAGATTTTATTTGTCATGGTTGGTTACACTGAATTGTACGAACAATTTTGATTCTTATCATATGTCAGGGAACTCCTCGATCTCTGCAAATTATACCATCACACTGTCATCGTCGCGATTGGTGTACATGATGATATTAGGCATGATTGTTTAATTTACTATCGCAAGAGCACACTGTCAACTATTATCACATCGTACATGATAGTCTGATAAAACTATCAAGATAGTGAAATAGTGACTATCATGCCGTCTACATAGTGATAGTATGACTGTTACAATTGTGATAATTACTATCATGACAGCAACCATCACTTTACAGCACGGACTAAGATACTATGGACTGGTATCGAAAGATATATTAGCGGAACCAAAATGTTTCTTAATGGCGGGCATAAAAAATCTAGCAAAACTGTTGCCATCTATGAGCAAAAGTTACATTACTCGTAAATTGATATTATTATAATCACGAGACTAGTTGAGTATCTCATAGCGTTTTCCATCTATTGTATTTGTTTACACTACACTAGTGTAGACTGTATCACACTACACGCGTGCAATAACAAAAGCAGCAATGCATTATCAATTTTATTTAAATTTTACAAAAT